>JAODKK010000034.1:8618397-8640302 GCA_026774405.1 Petrocephalus microphthalmus
ATAACAATCCAAGGTTGACACGTAACTATCAACATACATACCAAATCCTAGGAATATTTCTACTACTACTACTACTAATAATAATAATAATTATTATTATTATTATAATGTTTTTTTCAATTCCGATATTTCATGAAATAATATTCGATTTTTAAATTTTTGCGTTTGCTGCAGAACGATAAATTCCAACAATCTAAAAAATAATCTACCATAATAATCTAAAATCTAAAAAACATCAACACAGAAATGTAAATACACATTAATTGCTCGAGGAAAATAGCTAAAATTACTCATTTTACTGATATTTGTGTTAGATCTCTGTATGTAACGCAGTAGTGGACGCCGCACTGCCGCAGCGCAGCGACAAACGGCTACCTAATCTCACGTCACATCTTTATACATGTGCTGGTTTCTAATCACTGAAATTATTTGTCATGTAAACAGTGAATTTTAGCGAAAAACAAACAACAGAATCAGACAAACAAATCCGACAACAGAAAGAGAAAAATTAAAACATGAATTGCAATAACACGGCCCGCCGAAGCTCTTCAGTAGAACAACAGTGCCCCCAAGTGGTTATATGATACATTATTATTGTACGGCTGCACTACAGTGGAACCAGTCCCGATTACCAGTTTTCTCCCAGACCAGTGTTACTATCCTTAAATATAACAGAACACAAATATATACATTTTAACAAATTTTGAGTTACACTTTATATCTGTTTCCAAATGTAGGTTTGGATTTTCAAATAAAATATTTAAATTTGACCGTGAATGTACGTTTCTAAAAATGAATGTTAAAATAGGCCAATTTTGGCATATTTTTTGTAAAGGTACGTTATACAGTTTAAGACGAGAATGGACGGTCTGACAGCTGATGCCTAAGCAAACACAACGATTTCGATCGTTTCAATTCCAAATGAATGGAAAGGCCGGGATCCGTAAATGCGAATTCCTGTGTATTTCGGGAACTGATCCCCGCTTCGAAGCGCGAACAGATAATTTATCGACCAGACACCCAGTAACAAAAGTGTCTACATTTTAGCTTGTCACCCACAGACAAAACACCCAAATAAAATAGTTTCAAAGACGAGTACAATTACAACCCTCCTCCATAAAGCCATTTAGACCAGACGTCTAGCCATCTCTATGGCTTTATTGGGGTCCGCTTCTTCCTGCTTTAAAGTAATTCTAGGTAAAGGTTTGCCAATAAACCGGCATCAGAGCAACACCTTTCCCCAATCATAAACAATTTATTAGTACCACATCACTCAACAAAACACTACTAAATAAACGCTGCATGGTAAATTGTTAAGGGTTTGCTTAGACCCTATAGGTTGCTTTGCCCAACAGGCTATTTCAAATTGCAGTTTGCTAAAGTATGAAATGTCATATAACAACTCGAATTGCAAAAGTCGTTGATAGCCTGGTCGCAAAATACAATTTCTGAAATGTTCAAAAACGCCATAACGTTGTGAAATATTGCATGGAGAGCATTTAGCGCGGTTGTATGCGGAACAATTACGTTGTAGAGCGTTTTAAACCCACCCACATTTTATTTCGATATATCCTCGATGTAAAAGTCGTATGTTTATAACAAAAATGAGGAGCGTGAAACCACAAAGTATACGCCGGAGTGTTCGTAGCACGAGTACTGAAAGATATCTAAACTACTACACTAAGTATTACAGACAATGTTTTTCTAAGTAAGGTAAAACTGATGCATATTGTGACTTAGTTTGAGTAATGAGGCATATGTTTTACATTTACCTAATAAACTGCAGGCCAACAAACTTCAGCTTATGGGTGCATAACCTGGTTTTGTTCCTGATTCAGGTATATAAGAGCATTTAAATGGCATTAAGTCACCAAGAGACATTAAATAAAATAATCAGACTCTTATCCTTTGCCAGAAATGGAAATTTTATAAGGCATTGGACATTATCCTAAATATAATAAAAAATTATATTTAGACATTGCATGTATGCATTTGCACAGGCCTGTAATACATACCCAGGTCGAAGTTCTTAATACAATATCCACCCAAGGAAATTCATATATATACATTTTGCGTTCGCTTTTCATCTTTGTAATTTAGAAAATACGTTTTTATTGTTTTCTGTGTATGTACAGACCGATTTTGCGCATGTTCAAGAAACAACGTACTAAGCCATTATTAAGTTACATATAGTCGCAACCGTTACCAGACAATTAAGCACATTCCCCAGGTATTTATAAACTAACATATATTAAGTATTTTAGTGACCGGATAACAACTGGATTCGCAGTTGCGGCGTATGATTAATTTAGACTCAAGAATTTATTTTTGTTAAAAAGAAAGAAACACATATGCAGACAATTTAACCGTTCCATTAATTCTACGGACACTTTTAACAGAGAAACTAAACAGTCATAATTGATACACAAGCTTCTATGAAAGTTTAATTCTAACACATAACGTCACTATATACACACCTAAGAGCGAAAGACAGTTCAGAGTTCAGTTCTTGTACTTTGATTCCAGCGCAGGTCATTGTTGATCTTTGTTGCCCCTCTCCCTTGTCATCTTTTTCATTTTCATTCTCCTGTTCTGGAACCATATCTTCACCTGCCTTTCCGTTAAATTAAGGATTCTAGCGACTTCGTAGCGACGATCCCTCGTCAGGTACATATTGTAGAGGAACTCTTTTTCCAGTTCTAGTGTTTGAAATTTCGTATACGGACACCGCTTCTTTCTCGTCGATCGAGCATGAATCCAGTTAGCAGCCGGATTGTCTGTAATGGAACAATTGTAACTTTTAAAACACAAAAACACGCAGGCACAACTGCAAATGCTTAACATATTACGTGAAACCCACACGCTACGGTGTAAGGGTATGATCAGTAATTGTAATAATGTAATATTTGCAATTAGCACACAAATTGCAGTCGTGAAGATAGTTCATTCGAACTATAGTAAGAGTCTGGACATTTTTATTGGTTAGTAAAACCCCCAGTTTTACACACACACTGCTCGCACAGTTTCTGGGGCTGTAAATCAAGGAGCAATTTCTTTTACTTACTTGGGTCAAGTTGCTGCTGCTTCTCTTCTCTGGACTCGCTTTGACTCGAAATATCGCTGCCAGCTGGTTCTTTAGTTGCATTGTCTTTACTGTCTGGTACCGCTCCACAAACATATTCAGCCACTATCGGTGTCTGTGCCTCGAAAGTGGAGCACTCAGTCCTTTTCGACGGCAAACTTTCAGGCTTCGTCCCGTAATGCCGACTGCTTGAATGGAATCCAGAAAAAGACACAGCGTTCGATATTGGGTCTATCCATGAGCGAACGTATCTGCTATCTGCCGCTGTAAGGTGGGATTGTGGCACGTATGGGTGGTAAATTCCCGACACTGCGGCGGTGGACGGCGGGTGAACCGAGGACCAAGACGTAGGGAAGACGGCGGACTTTGGTGCATAACTGCAGGAAGAAAAATCAGCATTATCCCCTACACCTGATGGCCTTGAGGTCGCGGCGTGCGAGCTCTGGACAAAGCGAGCTCCGTATACATCCTCTGCTTCGTGTCCTATTATGGAGTCCACATAATAATTACTAATTGTACTACTGGTCGACATTTTTGGATCCCTTCGCAGTCATATAAAAGGTTACACTGTTACAGATACCTTCTCTCTGAACAATCATAGTATTTTTGCTGGCTTCATCTTCAGCTATTGGTTGCATGAATCACGTGACCATATTTACCAATAAAGTGAGTAAATCAATCCGCATATAACGGTATTTTAAATTTCGACATATTATTCTCTAACACAAACCGTACTTTATTTAACTGTATATGAAGCCTTTAATAAGTAAGGTAGTCGTTGGATCTACTTGTTTAAACAAACATTACAGCAGAGGGCGGTCCGGGACTATTTCTTTACGTCGGCCGAAAAAAGCACCCATTTATTTCATAACCACCCCTCTGCACTGATGCCTTGGCAAATTATTTCAAATGTGTGTAAAATCTTACAAGAAATCGCCCTGATATGTCGCGCACTCGACTCTTGTAAAATATTTTTATAGGCTCGTCAGTTGTAACTCCTCGTAAAATGTTCGTAATAACATGCTATAAAATAAAGAATAAGGTTTTTAACGGATTTGCGAATAACTTTTTTTCTGCAGTTTGTTCAATAGTCATCTGATCACGTTTGCTCAGGTATTGTTGTATATGTGGTCTAAGAAGTAATCTTTGTGTACTGATTGTATTTATTAGGAAGCACGTCATAATGTTTTTATGTCTATCAATAAATTTTTTATGAGGTGCATTTGATTATACATTAATGTGCCCTTAATAAAAATGGACTCTTGCAGTTACCAAGTGTCTGCACAAAGATGTTCAATTGTTTTTCTTCTGGAAATTCTTTTTTTTCCCAAGGCCAGATACCAAAGATTCACCGTGCAGTACGAAACATGCAAGCAATATTTTTCACAATGACAATTCTTATACGCCTTACTCTGGCCATTTCTATACATTGTATTGTCCGCGTGTGTGTGGTTTTATATCTATGTAAACTGTGTAAGTGTTGATTGTTATGCACCATTTTTGTGCATATTATTACCTAGGGTATCCGTCACTAGACACTAATCGGATTACTCTAGTTGTTGTACAAGAACAGTTACTGAGGGACTACATCGAAATATAAAAAATAGACACTCATGAAAAATGCTCATCACTACCACAGTAAATCTGTGTTTTGCTTTGGGCTTTTTTCCGCACAACATAACAGCAAATAAGGCAAATATGCAATATGTTATAAACGCTGCCTTTAAGTGGAAGAAGGTCTAGGTTTTCACTGTACAAGGATTTGTAAACATATAGACGTTAACATAAATATAAATGCATGTAAGCTAAAAATTTACCAAAAATCTTTTCAGCCATCTATTTCCAGAAACAGCGCTTATGTAACATATGCGTCCGGCCTACTGTGAGATGGCTAGCAATTGCTCGTCTTTGTTGGTGTATATATCTATACCTACAAAAGCGTAATTTTTGCAGAAACGTAATTTACCTACATTTGTGGTATATTCGTTTACACCAAGTGCGCTGACTAAGTTTAAAGTAGAGAATAATAATGTTCAATTTTGAATAAAGAGCTAGTCTGTTGTACGTTTAATCATGCATAGTGGAACCATACAGAATTATATATACAAAATATGAAAGTGAAAATGTTTATTATGGTCAGATGTTGCTGCAACTTAATTGATTTTAGTTAGGTAATGTACATTCAGTTCATACATTCAACTATTCTTCACATCCTTCAGAAATCAATGGAAACTAATTATATCAGTATCAAATATAAGATACTGAGGTGTGTCCTTAGCAATCTGGAAATTCAGCTTGATTAGCGTGACTGATTAAAGATAATGTAAAGATTTTATTTACATTTAGGGAACGGATGCCAAAGGTTGTGTAGCATAAAAGATGACGTTAATGTCAGCTATACACCGAAAGTAACGTAAATCGCTACAGATTCCTCTGCAAAACTAAGAATGCGAACATTCTGAAAATCCTTAAAAAATTTCGTACCCGTGAAATTAATCGGTTTTCTGTGAACTTGTACAGTACTGGATATAGTCTTGAAGAAATGTGTTTTTAAATTGTGGCTAATATTTGCGTACTGCGTATTATATGGTACAGTATGTCATAGCATTAGTAGTATTTATAGTATATTTAGTTTGTTATATGTCTATTTATGTGCAATTACGATTAGTTTAAAAGGGGCACACATGCTTACTAGTTATATGTTATATAAATATACAGGCATTATTTTGTGAAGGTTACATTTTGTACTTGGTGAATTTGTGTTACGTTGTTTACATCGGTAATGGGATTTTTTTTTATTTGAATGATCCAATTGATTTACATAAGTACAAATGATGAGCATGTAGACAAATTTTAATTTATTGCAGGGTACATGCCACAAAACATGCATTGAAGTTACACCCATATATTAACGATATTTAGCACAGATACTATACAGCAACTTGCAACTCCGACTGGATAAAATGGAAACAGGATGGATTACTCTCACCAACGTATATTTCTGATGATAACTGCCAGGAGTAAATGTGCTTTCATATTCAGTGTCATGATATTCTTCAGCTAATTTCAATCAGCAAGTGTCTAGCACGAACATGTCTTTGTCCTGAACAATAACAAACACTCCCGTAGTGGGAATCAGATTCCTTTTTAATAATTTAAGACGTATGTAAGACAGTTACCCTGTGAAACATATTTAAAGTACACAATGCGTCACCACCAAAGAAGGAATAACTAAACAAGAAGTAGCAAATACAAGTCACAGTATCTGAACGTGGAACACAAAAGATGCCTAATTGAGCCCAGCCAATAGTTCACATGAGAAAAGGTGAAACGGGGGAGGGAGCAGAGATGCGTTCAGGCAGGCGCTCACGAAAAGGTAAGATTTGAGGTCAGTTCCCGAATTCGGTTCTCTCGGCTCATCTTTTTCAGCTTCATCCTGCGGTTTTGAAACCAAATCTTGACTTGTCTGTCGGTGAGGTTGACGCTTTTACTGATCTCTAGACGGCGCTCTCGAGTCAGGTACATGTTAAATAAAAATTCCTTTTCTAATTCCAGGGTCTGGTGCTTTGTGTAAGGGCATCTCTTTTTCCTTCCACTCTTTGCGGTTAACCAGTTGCTTGTCGGGGGGTCGTTTTTACATTCTGAAAAAGATGACAAAAATCAACCAACTTAGTGGATGCTGGAGAACAGACGATAGTGTCCGTAAGACAAATACAATTACGTGGGCATTTCAGCAATTTCGGCGATCCATTTTAACCACCAACACAACGGACTGCCATAGAAATACACACTAAAAGCAAACCTTTCGTTTACAATCGAAACACATCCCGTATCTCTACACATAAACAGCTGAATAAAATAATGGCGTTTGCAATGTATAATCGAATTGCATTGATATGCATTGAAATCAAACCCGACAACGGTTTTCAATCCCCCAGTTTATTTTACCTTTTCGGTGCAGTTTGTAAAAAAAAATAAAACAAAAACATCCGTAATCACTGGCAGCACTGGCTCCAGTATTGTTCAATGTTACCAAAAAAAATGGGAAACCCGTCCCAGACGCACAGAGATTCCTAGTCATTTAACCATAAAAGTAAACAAAACAAAATTAACAAAAAATACCTATTAAAATCATCCAGGTAGAAAAAACGGTAAATATAAACGTAAGTGATAAAATAACACCAAGAACAGGACTGCACGTAAAGTAACTACAGTGACACTGAAGAGCGTGGAAACGAAAATATTAAAAACATAACATACCATTTTGACACGATAACAACAAAATTACATCTTAAAACGAGTACATTTAAAAAAAAAAAAAACTGCATCCCGTAGTCTAAAAAACCGACAAGACTGTTTCCTGTGAAAGCATTTTACTGTAACTTGAGTAAGACTCTCATTAAACATTACGACTTTAGGGTTGTTTGTGTTTTATACTGGCTTTTATGGTGGTGGGACGTTCGTATAACACCACGACAGGATTCATCCCTTTATTGTACCCACCTTTCGCTTCCGTCTGTGCCAATTCGGGGCTGGAGGCTGACGCTTCAGAGAAAGAATTCTTCTCCTCTTGCACACTGGCGTTTGGATCCGGGCTTCCCGCCGGTGTAGGTGTCTTGATCGCGTCTCGATTAGTCGGAATTTCTAATATTTTCTTCTCCGCCTCGGGGACTGAAGACAGCTGTGATTTTGGAATAACTCTGTTTAGCTGCAGGATGGTGTTCTGGCTCGCTTCGTGGTTAAAGTCTTGGTTTTTCCCAGATGCATAGGTTTGACTCAGTCTGAAATAGCCCGGAACCGGGATCTCGGAACCATCGACAGAACAAGGCTCAGGAACAAGATTAGAATACGTGGGGACTTCGGACGAGCTGACCTTTGCTCTTTTGTCGGAGTACATACAGCAATTACTTTCTTCTTTAATGTTTTGTGAAAAAGTACAAGAGGGCATCTGGATGGAAGTGTGCTCTATTCTGCACGATCTATCCGGATCTGCCCAGTTGTCAATCTGAGGTATATACGGATGGGCATTCATGCCCAAGTTTTGGTGGCTAACTTCTCCCCTTTTACCGAGAGACGGCAGAAGTCCACAGGTCTGCATCCCATAAGTTCCCATTTCTGTACTGGATGGCAGGTACATGTTGCTGCTGGGGTAGAAGCTATCGGTCCTGCAAGCATTGATCAAAGAATCTACTAAAAAAGTATTGGCAGCGGGAGAGCTGTTGGGAAAGGACATTTTGGAAATGTGTTAAAGAAGAGAGAGATGTCCTCTGTAGGCTGACATATCTAGCAAAACAATCCCAGTGTAGCTCAGGATGCCTCTCGGCTACCACATGACAACCACACCAATGAAATTTGAAAATGGCCTTGAGATGCAGCCTCTTTTCGTGTCACGTGACACTCGAGCACTTCGGAGAGCTATCAAATGTGGGCAACAGCGACATCTAGAACAAGGACTTGAAATTGATTCCAAGACAGCAACTTAAAAGGCATTTAACACGTCTTTTCACTCTTCCCGGCGAAGAACAAACTACAATGAATATAAAAATGTGCAAATTGTTTCTTGAACTATTTTAATGATCAACTGAGACATTTAGCTGAGACATCATTCTTATTTTTCCAAAACATTATTGTTTGTAAAGCTAAATCCAAGTTCAAGATGAAATGTATTTCTTAGACTGCACAATTAAAATGACTTTTAACATAATATATTTAACCTTTGTTGATGAAGCATGTACTGTGTTTAAAGTACCAAGGCATTGAAACACTCACGCAGTATATGTATATTAAAACAGGAAACTAATTGCTGAGGTGTACAAGAAATTGAAATTGAACTCTTTTGCAATGTAAGTCCATTTCACACTGTTCCTTGAACTTCGACATTTTGGGTATAATTCCTGGAATAATATACATTTTGTTTTATAGGCTAAGTAAAAGCATTTTGCCTGCCACAGTCGGAGTATCAAAGGTTGTTTAATTTATGAATGTATATTAAGGAGAATCAGGGCGATCAATATATTTCTCATCTGCATTCGAGAGCTTTCTGGTAATTTTCTTGCTTCCGAGGCCTTTCTGAGAATTATACTTCTAGTTAAAGCAGGTGTTCAGCTATTTTATTAAGATATCGATTGTGGCTTTGTAAAAGATAGCATCCGCACATTTTAAATTGTAAGATAATGGCAGTATTATGAATTGTTAGAAAGCAGTACGCGGTCACGTTTTATTTTAAAAATAAAATTAATAAAATCGGTGCATTATAACAACTTAAAACGTAGCATGCAAAACGTATATTGCCATGAAACGTGAAGGTAGATTGAAAGGCGTGCAATGCAATATTAGTTCGCAAAATGACGCGATATTATTTGAATGGCCACCTTTGTGATAGATGGAAATGCACAAAAATAAACAAAAACAATATGCATTCGGTCACGAGCCTAATTCTTAAACGCATTCTTTTGTTGTGAAAAACTGCACCAGCGCGCATATATTTTAGGCCGTTCACGGTTTTTCATAACAGCAAATCATTTCCACAGTTTTATATTGTGTTAATATTTTAGCATTTTGCATTGCATTTTTTATTTAGTTGTACATTAATGTGATTTCGAAACTGAATTTGAAGTGATACGAGAAAATAGTGGTATAGACGCAATGATCTAGGGTTTGACGGTCAAAGACGATCACTGTCTGCAATACAGACAGTGTAAAAAATCTTGTTCGACCCAACAGACAGTGGTTTTAAGTCCCTCCGAACTGAAGGCAGTCTGCGAGTATTTTTATTACTCGTTCTACCAACATTTAACTTCCTATGGCAGCTTATTAACTGAAAACCCTCAAATAAATAATAATACCGCAATATGAGACTTCATAAGGGACAAAAAGTGCTAACTCCGTCTAGCAAATTACATTTTTTTGTTGCATATCTGTTCATCTGAGAAACCCTGAGATTAATACTCATAAAATGTATTTTTTCCGTGGGTGCATCCATAGTACATCATATACTGTTCCAATTATTTAAATAATATTAATAGCAAAGAAAGGTCCTTGCGGCGTAATAATGAAAAAATATTCAAATAACACTATGAAAAACACAACACAACATAAACACATTTTCATGATACTATAAGCACTAGTAACCGAAGCAGTGGTAGAATAAAATAATAAAATCAAGATCTTATGTATAAAACGTTGAATGCTATTTTGTCTTAAACGTCTCAGTTTTATTTATATAAACCCTGCTCAGTGTTATCCTTGGCATTGTAACAGTGCATTAAAAG
Organism: Petrocephalus microphthalmus; assembly: GCA_026774405.1. Lineage (NCBI taxonomy): Eukaryota > Metazoa > Chordata > Actinopteri > Osteoglossiformes > Mormyridae > Petrocephalus > Petrocephalus microphthalmus. The sequence continues at coordinate 8,628,751 of JAODKK010000034.1, forward strand.
TAACATTACTTTCCTCTATTTTGCGTAAGGGCACAACGGCACAATTTCCAAAAGCATGGATCCATTATCGCTAAATGAATATTTGGTTTACTTAATTTGTATTTTAATTTTTAACAACTTAATACATTTAATTCCGCCGGACTACTAAGTAAGTCTTAAAAAGAAAACTAGACTTATATTATGAAGATGCTGAACGTATATACAATCGCTGTCTCGTTTTTCAGTTTAACTGTCTAACACGTTACATATATATATATGTATGCATATAATCATGGGCAGTTATATTTGAAACATCCTAAAATATTATCAAATTGCTTGAAGGTTTTCATCTGTGAATTCATCTCAGATTCTTAGAATTGTATTTCCCTGTACTAAAATATTTCCTGGCTGACCTGTGTACCTTCGTCTTTACGCAAAGCAGATATGTACGTTGTAGCTCGCGGTATAAAGGTGCTTGCTTCTTTTTCAGATGGATAGCGTAATTTAAACGGTAAAAAAAGGTTCCACGTTTTCACACCAAGCTAAAGGTATTTCAGCTTGACAGACTTGTACAGCATTTTGCCTAACTCGCGTGGCCTATAAAAAATATTTTCTTGTCATTTACCATACTAAGAAATGTGTGTTCACTTATTTTAACACGATTGTATATACATAATTCAAGTAATTCAATGAATTCTTTCTGTTCAGTGAATTAAATAAGATTCCAGATGATAAAATTCAATGACGGAGTAACCGGAAATACTGAAATGCCAATTACTGTTGGTCTCCTTACTCAAATCATTCATGATTTTTAACCGCCTGTTATTCAATCTAAACGGGTTCCAAAGAACGCACAAGTATGTAACAACAACAATAATAACGACAACAATAATAATGGAGTGGTCATAGTCGGAATTCATAAAACTGAGCGATTACATATGTTGCAATAACGCCATCCCGTGGTTATAATTAGAAATTACAAAAATAACGGAATTTCAATGTATATTCAAATGTTATGTAGTTACGTTTAAGTCTACAAATTCAAATTGCATCAAGTAGTCAATCAGTTCAGCTGACTAATATAGACAGATATGAAAAAAACCGAGTAGCAAGTTATTTTTAAAAGCGAATATTGGGTTTTAAATAGCGATTCCAAGTCGTCAGTAGTTAAATATAGGCCTACATTTAACTTTATTACTTATACAGTACTACACACACACACACACACACACACACATAGATATATATATCATACATTGCACATTGAAATATATGTTACATTTTGCTTGGCTTGTACTTACAGAAGCAACCGAAATCACACGTTATTACTCTGACATTTGAATGCCACTAAAGAGAGACTTGGACGTTTTAGAAACAAAATAAAGAAGCATCAATCAAAATTGACGTATGCTTGTAATGTAATATCTCCATTGTTTTTATGCTTATTTCGAGTAAAACTGAGTATCGTGCCACACATGCGACTACCACGCTCATAGCAAATGCTTGTGGCATTGGGGTAAGCACGGGCCCATATTTGGGGAGAAATGACTACTCTCTATTTCATTTTTTTAATATAACAAACCAAGAAGTGTGAGTTTTTAAAGGACGTTTATCACTGCAGAGTAACCAAATACGATCAACGATCAGGTGTAAGGCGAATTTGCGATTATCTAAATTACATACTAACAGCGGGGGGGAAATCGCATAAGAGCTAAAAATAAATCATTTTAAATCCTTCCTTGTTAAATCGAGGTTTGTTTAACAACAGAAATTGCTGATAATGGTGAACTACGCGTTTTTCAACTCGAGGAAACCGACCGTCGCGCGGCCATGTTGGCGCGCGAGTGCTGCAGTGCAGATATTTTTCAGAAGGCGTCCTTTTGTTAAGAGAAGAGCCAAAAGGCGCCTAAACGAATCGAAAAAGGTTAAAGGGGACGACCTTGACGTTATGGAAGTTCAAAGGCAGAATCAAATATATTTTTAAATATATGAAATATAGAACAATCATTTGGGTAGGTATTTGTTTTGGCTAATATCGGGAATAGCATGATACGTATTTGCATATAATACTCATTCAGATGGTAGTTTTTTGTTTGGACACCAGTTTCTGTACAACAAAAAACACAACATGAGCATTTCCTTGTTTTATCTTATATTTCCGCAAATCTGCAGTAACTAAAAGCCGAAATAGCCCCCAGTTTAGACTATGCCAATGTTTATTGTTTTGCTTGGATGGTTACAGCTAGCGTAAACTATATCAAATTGCGCAACACAAAGAAAATAAAGTACGTAAGTAGCTGTGCTTCTAAGGCAGTGTCCAACTTGACGGGAAAACGAAATTTTGTGCGCCTCAAAAAATTTAGCAGAATGTGTTGTTATTCTCTTAAGATAAGTCGTTTTCACCCATCCGCCACAACGAGAATGCATTATAAAGCCCCACATTTTTAACCTTAAATAAAACTCCACCAAATCCTGCAAAATGTTTTAGGATTTTTTCTTTTGCTGGGAAAAGCAGTTACTTGTGTGTAATATTGCACGTTAACTATTGAGTCATGTCACTTTCGAAATAATAATAATAAAAAAAACTACTTATTGGGGGAAAAATGCAATTTTCTGGTTTTATTTAATAGTTTCGTACATCACATGCGTCTATGAAATAAATGCATACATTAGACTTATAAAATTACATATTGATTACTGTAATCAAATTTTTGTTGCTTACTGCAATGTTGTTTATGAACCATTATAATGAACGCAATAAAACATAAATAGAACATAATAAGTATACATCAATTACATTTAAGTAGCATTCACAATCTAAATAACATAAGAGCGAACACGAAGATTGTCAAAATTTCCTTATCGTTCCTGCTTTATCGAACGATACACATTAATTAGGAAAGACACGACATTAAATAGCCTAATGGGAATAAGAATCCACAGATTTTCGAGGTAAACGTTACTTTTGCTAATAATACAAGAATTGCATAGTTTAAAAAAATCAGTTTATCCTTATTTCTTCTGGTGACCCGTGAAGCTGCGTGATGGAGAAAAGATTCTGTGCCCGAAAAGTCCCAAAACCTTAAGCCACCCCATCATGGAGGCCACGGAATGTTCTACACGATCTAAAATCAAAATGTCAGAATAATGGATTCCCAGTGAAATATTGAAGCCGATCCCTGTTCAGCTTTTTCTCTTTCATTCTTCGGTTCTGAAACCAAATTTTCACTTGCCGATCTGTTAGGTTTAGCATTCTTGACAACTGCAAACGTTTCTCCTTGTTTATATACACGTTGAAAAAGAATTCTCGTTCAAGTTCTCGTATCTGGTATTTCGTGTAGGGGCACCTCTTTTTTCTTGACTTTGAAGAACCTAAAAAACATAATAACAAGTTAACCGTCACAAACTAATCTATATCAAGCACATTATGTATACCAGAATTATTTAATATTAAGATTATTCTCCTGACGTACACTTGAATATACAGTTAATTCCATTCTTACATAAGCAGCCGAGGAAAAGTTATTCAACAGGACTGGTTATACATTAACGTGTTATTGCAGCATTTTTGTGTTCTTTTCAAGACCACAATTCTATCATAATTGTTTCGTAAAGTATCATTTACGGATGCAGTTGTTTTATACATTACGTGACAGGATTTCCCCGTAAAATAATCAATAAATTCCACACGAATTCTTAAAAGGGAATTTGACTCTTATAACCAATCAGTAGTAATCCTAAAACCCACCTAAACTGTCCTGCCGTCGTAAACAGTTTTACAACAGCAAAGCAAGTCTTATAGGGTATATAAAATCCTTTGCATGCTTATAAAGCCGCACATAAAATCAAACCGACAAAGTAGTGGACTTGTACTCTAACCCCATTTAATGTTTCGTCTTACTCGCGCCGCTGTTCTTCTCTTCTGTGCAGTTGGAGGAAGAAGATTCTTCATCTACGTTCTCGTTCGGTTGTCGTTTCTCCTGCGGCGACGTCTCTGAGGACAACTGACTGGCCGCAGAATCTCCGGGGAGACTTGAGTCCGTCTTTTCCTTTGAGGGCTCAGAGTTGGCTCTCTCGGCATTATTGTTAGCAGTGTCAAAAAACTGGTCGAATCCTTGAGGAAGAACTCCATTCCTGCCAACACCGGTGTAAAAATTGCATGGCGCGCTGGAGCCATTATGATGGCTATACATGGAATCGTTTTTAAATATCATGTCCGTCCGGCTAGATGACTGGATTAGATCTCGGTGCATTATGTCGTCGGTCGAATAGTACGAGGCATAACTGCTCCGATAATGCCATTTGTGATCCATGCCATACTCTCTGAAAGCAACTTCTCCAACAGGCTGGACCTGAGCAATGTTTGAAGTATACGGAAAATTTACTTGACACGAAGTCGTCTGAGGTAAAAATGATGTGACAGATGAGAAATCAGGCGCTGATACATAATAAGTACAATTCGGCAAATACATATTCGACGCGCAGTTGTTGCGATCCTCATACTCCGTCATGACTTCTTTAGCGTTTGAAAGCAGCTATATGCAGCGTCGGTGTGTTAAACTTCGTCCATCTACCGCACTACAGGCATGTGGACAGGATCCGCGTGGGGGAAAAATCGGAAACGTAGGCTGACGTGCAATTCATCTTGATCGATTCTTGAGGCAATAGTGTCATGTGATCCGGTAACGAAATTACCATATATCAATATCAGTCATTAAGACCGATATAGAGAAATTCATAGGTGAGAGCAGAAGTCAGCTCATTGGTTGCTTGCGTCATGCGGATATCCAAATGTAAATCTTGCATTTACACCAACGACTTAGTAGACAGCAAACAGTCCTTGAAATATTAAATCATGACGCTTCAACAACGAATACGAGTGACAACGTACGAATATCTAGGTTATTATAAGACGTTAATTTGAACAATAACACGGTGTATACGTGGTTTAATTGGGATTCATATGTTTGAATGTGCTGTTTGTTCGACAGCCTAGAATTAAGCTTATTTAGTGTTTGTATTTTTATAGCATTAAATTGTAGCGCGCGAGCAGCTAAAACAACGCGAGAATAAATATCGCAAAATGCATGTTTACAGAAAACGGATAAAAAATGACTAAAAAAGCCGCTTCAGCGTGAATTGAACCAGACACAACATTTCAATAAAGGTATACTCGATTAAAACGATATGGTCAATCATTGCATTCAACAAACTTTATAAAAACCACTCATACACACCAACCAGGCCCTTGGAAACACGAATATCTATAGCATTTTTAACCGGATTTACTTTATTTGATTGTTTATGGGGTGTGTAATATGTAACCAGTTATGGGAAATGTACAATTTTACCCAACATGGAAATAAAACAGAAATAGCCAATTAAATACCGAATGAAAAGGAAGGAACCAGTGTAATTGACGGATATCTTATGCTATTTCCGCTTCTCGATTTAGATTTTAGACGAATATTTTCGGTAAACATTCGGTACATTTTGGGTCTTTCTTCATGATAATTATGTTGGTCTAGAGGAACTGAACCTTAATGATAAGCGTGGGGAAGTTACTGAAGGCATTCAACGCAAATAACATCTGCAGCTTAGAATACATACCAGGAAGAAGCAGGAAAAAGCAGATTGTTGCACACTGGGATGTTAAGGAACACAAGACAGACTCAAACGTTTTTAAGTTAGCGAATGTTTTCGAGGATACCAAATATATCCGCTACGTAGCTATTCTATAATGCTCACCGAAATTCTGCAACTCCCCCCGTCATAAATAGCTTAAATTGCTATTTGTAAATTCATTACTACATGGAGAGCAACACTAATGAAGAAAAGAATGCTACATTACCCAGGGAAGACACATGTAAAGCTCCAAATTGGATTGGTTTGATCAAGGTTGTCTGACTTCTTCTTAGGTCCATAGGTAGTAATTAGAAGTCAGATAACACGAAGAATCAATGGATCACGGAAAGATTCACACTGCCAAGTACAAAACAGATCTTCTGGCTTTGAACGTTGTCTACCGACGCTCAGCCAGGCGCCCCCAATAAGCGCCAGCAGTCGGATCATTTTATTGCACAGACAAAAGGAAACGTTCTAGTTTAAGTGTAGGCTATAGTGAGTAATTTAGGTGGTGGTGGGGTGTGTGTATGCGTGTCTGTGTGCGTCTTTCGGGGCTTATTGTCTTTAAACAACTAAACAGCGATTTAAATCTTACTGCGAGATGGAATTGTTCAAATTTCAGATATTATCATTGCGGTATTTTAAATCGATTACGTTCAATATTTTAATTCCACATGAGCCGAAAATGTATAACTTAACACCGGATTTTGAAAAGAAATTTATCTTTTACTAGGGAAAGAAAACGTTTGGGTAGTTTTTGTGCAACACTTGGCTAGAAGCGCTGAGGTTTTATTAACGCATTCAATTCCTCTTACTAAAAGTTAATATCAACCTCGTCCTTAAATAATACAGTATACTCAGAAACATAATTGTCACAACATAGGAATTAACTTGAAATTTAACTAATGGGTGCATTTTTAGCACGGATGGAATATTAATTATGGGTTTAGAATAGCCGAAATATCTTGATTTTGTTTTTCAATAAAATTTGTCCATCTAATTCGTGATTTGTTTGTATTTGCCGAAAACGTGCGCCCACACATTTATCAAACACAGGACACTTGTTTAATAAAGTCTATAATATAGTTTAAAAATTCTAGACATCACGACATTTCGCTAAGTACATTGCAGAACTAAAGAATATTTAAAAGCACCCACGATGCGTCCTGTTTTTGTGCTTCAAATTATTTAAAAAATAAGAATATGTGTTCTTAAAAAGAACATGTTAGGCTCAATGAAAGTTTTTTTTACATTTGGATTGAATGCAAGAAAAAATCAGGGTAAAGTGGATATTTTAAAATTGTCATGGAGGAAAAGGTACTAACTTGACCTTAACTTTGCAATTGCGCCCCCAGGATCTGGAGAGCATGAAAAGACAGCGTCAGGGGCTCCCCATTAGAAAGGGAAGCTGAGCCGTATTCTTCGCTTGTGTGCGTGAACACCGCGGCCAAATTAATATGAATTTGTTGCTAAAATAATGACTCTTTCCGATTTTTCCAAACTAATACTTTTACTTCTTAATTAGACGGTTTCATTGCGTATATACACCTAAACCGATTTTTATTAAGCTGACATAGATGCGCACATTTTTTTATCTTTCAATAAACTCAATAAACTTCCACTCAAAATAATATTTTTAAATATATTATTCAGTGATTTAGTATCATGAATGTGGCGTCAGGAGGAAGATTTGTTTTGGTATTTTTACCCAAACGGAAAATACATTTTATAAAAGGCATAAGAGTACGTCTTCCCGCTTTTGAACAGGCTACTTAATTTTAGTTATGTATTGCTTTGAAGAACATAACTTTATATAACGAGAAGGTTTTCGAAAAACAAAACATAATATATTAAAATAACTAAGTTAATCCATAATAGTCATTGTCTATCCGCCAAGACGCTGGATTCGTTGAAATAAAGCTTCTGCTAAGGATAACGCAAAAAAATGTAGTATTTCCGAAAATATATTATTTTGCACTTTCGAATGTACAGTTTCATGATATTAAGAATGCATCGATACTGCCAACCATAGTGACAAATGCATCGATAATATAAAATCAAGGCTTCCGGTAGTATTCTCACAATAGTAAGAAAAAGGAGCCACGTTCACAAACATTAAAATAAGAGAAGTTTTTCAATTTTACGTTCACAACTAAATAAATATCGAGATATAATTGAAAAACACAGCAAGCTGTACACAAACATAGTGGATTAAAAATCGATACTTCATACTTTGTACTTCATTAATGCATTAATATTAATATTTTCGTATTTAATCCTCAAATGATCTTTAATAAGCCAGCTTTGATCTTAAATGAGACCTTAAATATCCTTGGTTACTAATGTTCCCCGACACATTTTGGAGCATGTAGTATCGATCTATCAGTAAAATGTTAAGGGTTAAAGAGTAATAATGTGTAAATATTTCCTTGGTGTATTTTATGTATTAATTTAGTCTAAACTACACCAGTCTATTCACAATACAATGCAATATATATAAAAATATATATGTTAATTGTGTCGCATGTATTTACATTACATATGGAATTACAGTTCTGAAATATTATAAACCCCTGTATTTTCACCTGTCATCCATCGTTTCAATCCACATGAGCATACTAATATACTTACGAACATGTTATAGGAAAAAGTTACATGCATTAGCGAATGTAATGCTGATGTGTGTGCGCGTGTATATAAATATGTGTGTGCGCGCATTAATCATCATAATAATCATAGGCTACAAATAAGGGCTACAAATGGGGATCTTACACAAACGACCCCCGTCTTAGTCCTGGTCGTACCTAATTATTAATTGTCTTTACGTATACTTATATCCTTAGTGCTGTGGGTACAAGGCGCAGACACCGATGCAAAGAAAGGTACTCGAGATTTCCCCAAGAAACACCCAAGACCCCAATACAATCCCTTCAGCGAAGAATGCGGTCATCATTAAAAAGTGCTGAATAGATAGGCCTATAGGTATATAGTGACAGCCCTTTATTGATGCACCAATACACAAATTAGCACTTCATATCGAAAGGTAACTTGCTGGGCAAAACAGTTGATGTGAAACGTTCGTTTTCGGCTTCCTTCCATTTTTTGGCCTGCTTCTACTAAACAATGGGGCATATACTTTGTGATATATATTCGGTGATAACAATGACACAACCGCAGATGTCCATAAAATACGTAGAAGTGAATCTTAGATGTCATCTTTATTCGTCTTAATTAAAAACTTGCAATGTCAAACAGCAGAACGCGAATCTTTGAGAGCAGCAATTAGCAAAGACGGGCAGCCTTGGAAAGTTATGTCCGTCTCCACAGAACCCGCGGCAGCTGCGTCAGGCTAACCGCTCAGTACATGGGGAACGCGCGCTCGCGCATCGACAGCCTTTTCTTTTTCATCCTCCGGTTCTGAAACCAAATCTTAACCTGTTGGTCACTCAAGTCCAGCCTGTCGGAAAGTTCTTTTCTTTTCTGCCTGTTTATGAATTCGTTCATTAGAAACTCATTCTCGAGTTCCGCGATCTGCTGCTTGGCGTACGGCTTCCGCTTCTTTTTGGTCCTCACTTGAGAAGAACACCAAACAGCACCTGAAAAAAAAAGAGAAGACAAAATAATTAAATAACCATATCGCTCCACGCGAGCATTATATCATGTTCGCTCCATTTTATACCTCTCCAGGTTCCAGAAAGCCACAGTAGCGAGAATTCCAACGTGTTCAGACATAAATATGTGCATGAGTCAAATTTTACGATTATGAACATAACATGGAAGATGTAGAAGGCTGACGTCGCATACCATCAGTGAGGGATGCCCTAACACAGGGGCCACCTAAGTTTGGCTGCACTGTGACATTTGAGTTGACCGGTTCCTTGAAGCCCGCGATATTTGCTTGATTGCTAGAATTCTGTTCCAGTTCTGCAGTGGCGGATTGTGACTGTCCATCCATATTACAAAAGTTATATTTGGCAGCACACGCAGGGTTAGCAATTCCGTGTTCACTGCCTGAGGTCGCTCCATGTCTGACTGATTCCTCTGGTTTATGATTGGCATCCTGAAGACTGAAGTACTTAATAGCTTCTTCCAGTGGCCCCTTATTATGAGTGTTGGGATTGGTACTTAGAGAGACTGCTGGAGTTGCCAGAAAGGGTTGACTGAAGCTACTGAACGTGCGGCTTTGTGGTGGAGATGAGCACGGACTTAGGGAAGTCCACGGGGTTGAGCACACCTCTCTTCTACCGTACGGAACACGAGGAAGCCCGGAGGACTGAACTCGGCTGCTCCGTATATTGGGCAAATAAAAATCCGGCGAGGGAAAATTCAAGAGGGATCCAACAAAGCCAGAACTTAGAAAATTCCTGTCACACATTTCCAAGGAGATAAGAGATACGACTCTTCCAAACCCTTTTAGCTTCCTTCAAGAATCAGAAGATGGGAATTTCTGATTTGTTAGCACTCCGTCACGTGACATGCGAAATGCGTTATTGAGCCCCCCTCTCTCACACCATAGGGTGGTGTCCTGGAGAACATCCTCTAGAGAAACCTCAACGTAAGCATATTCCAGAAAATCGTGTTACCGTCGTGCTGGTGCTTAAGCAGAAACTGTCGTCGAAGCAAAGTGGTACGGAAATAAGAATAGAAATTCTATACTGCTTAATTGATATGCCTAGTAGCACTGAAATAAAACCCAAACCTGTCCACGATTATGTCTTCACATATAATGATGTAATTATATCTTGAAGAAATAACAGCAACAAAACAAGAGCACGTGTTTCATTGTAATTATGATGATTCTTACTGTTTTAATTGCAATAATAGGAATCAGCAACTTTTACGTCGCGCTCACAACTGTGCTTGCATTTACAATACACTTCGCAAGTTTTGGGGAATACTTCAACCACAGCCAATAAGTGATTCTTTCTATTTAATTATCTAATTTATCGCATCATTCATTATTGAAATATGAATTGATTATTAATCAAATAAAATATTATAGTTGATGTTTGGATAGCATGTCGTTGAAATCGAATTTAAATAATAAATAAGCAAAAATCTTACAATAAACGTTTTGCAAATAATGATTGGCGTAGTTTATTACACCAATCAAAATTTAGAGGTGTTTGAGAAAAGACACAGCAATTTAAATATTGCAAAAACGTTTCTACAGTGTGTATATACTGTAACATATTTTAATTATAAGACTACAAAACCACTGAAATGATTTGTGATAAAGATCGCAATAAAATGCACATTAGAAAGTCAAAACATAATTATATCACGTAATTTCACAAATGACTGATTTGTTTATTACCACATAATGAAAATAGTAAGATAGAACATGGAAACAAGATATATTATTTTTTTATTCAAACCAATGGAATGCAGTCCAAGGAATCTTTGGTAAAATTATGCAAGCTGAATTTGTGAAATATGTGTCGTTCACTTGTAGCCTATAAACAGCATAAAACCCACACTTTCCATTGAACTTCCTAAGAGGAGCTAATTTAAAACAAACTACACCTCTACGTACATATTGTGCAATTTTATAATAATAACAACCATATATAATATATTATAATAACAATATCAGCGTCATCACAGTCAATTACAACAACAATAATAATCAATAGCTTTTACATTGTGCTCACATGATGCTCATATTCGCAAATACTAATACGCTGCACTGCGCAAAGACTGTTAAAGTGACCGACGTAAATAATCAGGCGCAGTGACTTTAAATGATTAAATCACACATTATCACATCAGTAAAATACAGTTAAGACAGTTAAAATACAGATTCATTTTAATTCATTAAATAAAAAAAGGTTGGGCTTGGAAAGTGGAAATTGCAAAATGGAAACCTTACGAGAAATATGCTTTACTAAATATAGAATTATGGATTTATACAAGCCATATATAGTTTGTATGTATGTGTATATATA
>JAODKK010000034.1:8882201-8892957 GCA_026774405.1 Petrocephalus microphthalmus
TTTGAGGTCATTTAAACGCTACTAATACAAGGCCAAATCCAAATAGAAATGGCCGCATTTATCCATAGTGTTCGTTATTTCATGCTAATATACTTCGGTTGTAAGTTGTGTCATTGCCAGCACAAAAGACAAGCAGGGTAATATTAATGGAGACAATCTGTTGCATATCTTCACACACGTTAAGACGTTTGCAGATTTAAAGGGGGCTTCGTCTCGAGATTATTTACGCTCCCCAGTTTGAAGTTTGTGATATAGCTCTTTCTTATACATTAAGAAATGTTCTCCAGACATTACACTGTAAATGTAGAAAAATATTTCGTAAGTTCTGGTGAAGTAAGTTTGTCTTAGACGCTCATTTTCAAACGCAGTTACGTTTTTTAACGTGTCGAGCAAATAAGGCAATGGTGTCTTGGATCAGTATGGGAGGCTTTACAGGCTCAAATGTAATTTAAAACGCATTAAACATGTAATTGAGAGCGGTAGTATTGCTTACCGTTGCTTAGATATTTTCGCGCAAAATAGATTTTTATAGAACACCGCCTAATGTATTTTAGAAGCCAAAGACGACTTGGCTCATAATGCTTAGGCCTAAAACCTTGGTACAAACATTATCTAGGCCTATATTAAAACTAAGAATTTAACGGAGCAACTGTACGATCAAATACTTACTGTTTCGTTATTTTAATTATTCCACGATCTCACAGATACACCATTTAGAAATATGCCTGCATAAATTAAATATCCCTAATTGTATTACCACCTGAATCAACGATGCTACGTAGTCTGACTAAAAAATATGTTCCAGGATATTCAAGGGTCTCTGGCGTTTTGGACCTATATTGTTATCATGTTCAGTCCACAGAGTAACTTAATAACATAACCAGCGAGTACTCACTACAGGTAGATCTCCAGGTTCAAGTAGATAGTGAAACACGCGACCTTGCAACTTAATACGTCTGGATTTTGTTGGTGTCATCTTTGGAACGGCGTTAAGTGCAGACTAAAGATAACTTGGATTTTTGCTGCTGGCCCCAGCCTGCGCATCGCACATCGGGGTCCGGGTGCGTGGCATCGGGGTGCTCATACCTCTCACAATCTGTCCTTCTTTTCCAGCACTGGGATCTGCTCATAAATATTGTGTTTATAATCAGTTGTGCAGCGACCTTTCGAAAAGGTAGGCCAGATAAAGTAGCGACACAAGACATTTAATGCATGACAGCCGCGTATTCCTTTCGGTCGGAACGTTTGCAGGTGACTCGCTCACTGCTTAAATTAATGCTGAATTTTGGATGTATACCGGATGTATACCGGTCTCCTTCGCGCTTAAATGTTTATGTTAAGGGTTTCGGTGACGTGTACATCTATAAATAACAAGACATTTGAGTACCGTGACGTGCTCTCAGATATTAAAGGGTATGTATTTCATGCGCAGGCAGAGGGGATCATTTTAAATTATTATATATGAGATATGGATGATCCTTCAGACCACGCAGGGCGGCGGTATTAATTAGATGAGGACAGAATTAGCACCTGCATTTAACTGCATGGTGTACTTAACAACAAACAGCCACGTGGCTCTTTGCGGGGCCGCTACCAAGGAGCGGGTCTGCGCAATCAGACCGTCAGCTCTGCTTTTGATTAATGCACAGCCTCGGCTGAGTTCCCAGCCGGATAAACAGAGAGATCGCGATCCCCAGTGTGAAATCAAAGGGCCCTCCTTTCAGCAAAGGCTGACATGCTCAGTGCGCCCCCCTCTCCGTTCTATTTTGCAGTGCAGAGGACGGAAAGCTTTCGCTCTATGTGCCAGTAATAGTGTAGCTGCTTGACACCTGTGAACAGCAATCTCTCTGGGATATAACGAAGGCCGCCAGAACTGCCCTTCTGGAGTTTAGGTGCCCCGGGGCTCTCCTGTCCAGTGCGGGGGGTGTCTGCTGTGTGCCGTAGTGCGCCAGATGCTTGTCACGTGACCTGGGGGTCTGCGTTCCTCGAATCACAATTTGGTTACGTCACCTCATTAGTTACTAATGAAAGGTTTCTTGGGAGCTGCTTAGGAACTCCGCCCCCATTCTGGATTGGCGTACTACTAAAATTTATGCAAATATATGGAAAACAATTGTTTCATAAGAAATCTATACACCTACAGAAATGGCAATGTTATGTAGTTCTATAAGGAATTGTATGTAGATTATGGTGGATTTATGTTATGCATAAATAATCCTATTGTAATATTTTCCATAACTTTTTGAAATGGCCAAGACATTATGGATTGCAGCTGATACTGACATGTATCATATTTACATATTATGTTATTATAAATATGATATTGCTTAATGGACAGCACATCTCCAAGGTTGTGGGTTCGAGTCCTGACTCACGTTACCCTGCATTGCCTCTGTTTCCTCCTACATCCAAAGACAAGCAGTTAGGTTTATTGCCATAGCGTGTATCTGCCCTGTGAAGACTGGCGCCGTGTCCAAGGGTGTCTCGCAGCTGCAAGAAGGTTTTATGATTTATTATTTGAAATGTAATTCTTTTTTTTTTTCTAGTCTGAGCAACAAATCACATTCAAGTTAATAAAAGAGAATGAAAAAAAAAATCTACCAGTGTTGGTTTTTGGTCCCAGTATAATTTGCATAATATGTGTTAATTTGTGTTAATTGTTTAATCCTTTGGTGATAAACCTTTGATATGTCTGTAACCTGTCTAACAGGGGAACATTTTTACTGTTTATAAGTATAGGTCTTCCAGCCAGCAGATAAGGCAGTCTAATCACAGGCTGGGGCTCCATCGATCCAGATGAGAGTTTAGTGCCTGTCTGGGGCGTGACCCCCCCCCAGTATACTGTACCAAAGGCACAGTTGTTTGAAACACTGTACAAACAACAGTGTTTAAACTTGTCTCTGAAGACAATATACGCAGTAGGCCATTAAATGCAAGTGCAGGACTGTGTTCAATTCTGCGTGAAACAAAAGGTGGAATTTGTGAGAATATATGTGCAATCTACATCTCCTGGCCGGTCATTCTGACCTAGTTTACTGTAGTTTTAGCCAGTCACAGCAGAATGGGTTTTGGTAAATCTCAGCATGTCATGCACTGCCAGGTGATGATGCCTGAGGTGATGTGAGACGTCTGATGGGATGCAGGCAGGCAAATTGCAGCCCAGGGGGGGGGGGGGGTGGGGGGAACGGAGGTGAGTAAGCTGAGGGTGGGGCTAATACACCCCCCCACACACACACACATACACTTATAAACAACCCAGTGGATGGGATCAGACACTCCTGAAGTGACCTGCGATCAGTCAGGCTTGGGGCCCGTCAGGACTTGGCAGCCGTCTCCGGGATTTCACCGCAGAGTTTGAGCGGCTCGGCCTGTTTCTGTTCAAGTAAAAAGGGGATCTCGCGATAAAACGCCTTTGACAGGCACTCTCCTGCTGCATATTGGTGATGGAACGAAAACACATAATAAAGCATCGAATTAAGAGTTTATTTTTCAGTAGTGATGATTAGTAATGTCATGGTGTCTTAAAAGAGTCTGATACCTTATAACTCTGTGAATGGATGGGTGGCTAAATAAATATTGTGGTGAGCTGATGCATATCTGGATCATGCAGAACTGCTAAGGGATGGGTTCCATTAGGATCCTTAAATATTCTGAGACCAGATCAGCAAGTGTGTGTTCACTACTGCACTTAAACTATACACTGTAATGCACTGTACACCACCTTTACCCAGGAGCCTGTTTCTTGGTTAAAGGCTAATGCCCGTACCTCCAATGGAAAGTCATATCCATGCCTTAGTTTGCTTCTGGTAACTGTCTTTCCACTAACAACTGACACATGGCGATGCTCTTTTACTCTCCCATTACTACATGTTGGCGGTCCTCCTTTGCGCAGTAAGAGACCGGTGGGCAGTCTTATCGCAAAAGGGCCCAAAAGTGTATCCAGGTCCCTAATTAGGTTACTAATTAGAGGGCTGATTGGCTGAAGAGTCCTCACACCTGGGTTTGAGCAGCTGATCTAAAGGTCATCCCCTTACATACATACAGGCCTTTGCACACAGATTTTTAGTGCATTCCTAAATATTTGCAGTAGTCAGTTCTGTGCTACACTATTGGGTTAAAACCCAGGCTGTTAAGGCTCTTGTGTTGCAGTTCTGAATTTAAAACCATTCAGATAGTGGTGTTGCGGCTCCACGGCTGGTTAAAACATCCAACGCGATACAGCAGGTCAGTGACTTTGCAACTATAAAAGAACAGATATATAAGACGTGCCAGGTAAGATGTAGTTATGAGCAGGTCCGAGCCCAGGTAACTCTGGAATGTCTCCTCGTCGTATCTCCCGAGGCTCGTGGAGGGAACAGGGCTGGATCCGGAGCAGCATCCAAGGTAAACAAGGCAGAAGCTGTCACATACTCTGGCTGGAGACTGAAAGCGGGCCGCGGGGAGGATGTCTGTCTCCCAAAGTGCTTCTTATGGCTCCCGATTATTGTAATTTGATCCTAAAATGCCACCAGAAATTACGGCTCCGCACGGCAGAATTGGTTTTTTTGGCAGTATTTCACAGAGAAGCACCATGCAAGTGTCAATGTATAGCGTGGTAATTTCTGCAAAAGAGCTACCCAGAGAGCAAGCCGAGAGGCAAAACACATTATAAAACATCTGATTCCGATCTGAAATAATCCCCGCATATTCTGTTCTGCGCACACGGAGAAGAAAACCATTATTTAGCTTCATACTATTGCACTGTAAACGGGCCGGTATTACCCCGCAAATGGTCGCCTGGCTATTTTTGGGTCATTGCTTCCGCTAATTGCCCAGCTTTGCCTTTCAATACTTGTGCAAACTAATTCTTGCAAAACGCTTTTCACTTGTCACCTCATCTATGGAGGCCCAGAAATCACCTGCGGCTCGTCCCTGGCCCCCGTTCCTTTGTGTCCCCCGCCACCGACTTTGTCTTTGACAATTAAAGTATTACATGCTAGAATAAATTAAATTGCCGGCGCCGAGAATGACATGGGGCTCTTTTGGAAAATATCTGAATTTGTTTACTGATTGTATGCGTCTATTGACTTTCCCATTATGTGCAAAGAGCTCTTATTAGCGAGTCTTTCTTCGCCGCCGCAGACAAAGAGGAGAGGCGAGTGGACGGTGTTACAATACAGAGTATTCTCCCGCCATTGTTCGGCGAGTGTCTCTGCCAGAAATTAGTCAGTGAGCAGTATAATTGGTCTGTCATCTCAGTTCCGCGGCTATTTTTCAATTGCACTTCGACAAACTCCCTGTTGTGGACCGGAGCTGTGTCCCAGCGATCCGGCGGAGCTCGGTCCCACGGCCGCCTTGGACTTTTCGGGATTCTCATTCTCTCCCCCGACTCGCTCAGCACGACTCACAGGGGCCCTAAAAATTGTGGATAGCAGTTGGGGGCCCAAAATGACATGCTATCGCGGGGCCCAAGATCTCCAGCGGCACCCCCCGCTTACAAGACCCACAGTGACATGTTCTTTCATGCCTGTCATGGATGTTTGAGAGTAACTTACCACCGATCTCCCATCCGCTGGACTCCCAAGCTTCCCTGTCCCACCCACAACTGGAATTTGATTTTTGCACCCCCCCCCCAAATTCTGCTCATGGTCCTACCTTTATTTCCAGTAATGTGGAGATTACACTTAAATAAAGAATAACTGTGTTTCTAGATTAATAGAAGCTTCTTGGAATGGTGTGCTGTTGAGTGAAGACGGAGCGAGATGCTGAGGTGTAATATTCCGCACTAAGGCAATTTTGTGGCGTTAAAGAAACATGATTTTCTGCCAGTCTGACACTGAGATGTCGGCTTCAGAGCTGACATTTATAGTCAGGTTATCATATAACAGAAAGACCAGATTGAACCTGATCCTCCGTTCTGGGCTTGAATCCAGCGTAAGTCAGGGATGTTTGCATTTAGGTTTAAACGTATCCGAGCGCCCGGTACTGATGCAGCAGAAAACTTTCCTTCCAAAACGTAGTGTAAGACTTTCACACGCTCCGTACCTAAAAAAAAAAAATCACTTCTGTCAGCGTGTTTAGCCGCAGGCCTTAGAAATAGCATCGGTTAGCCAGAGTAGTTTGTGCTTTTCAGATTCTTTTCAACACGTCTGTAGCAATTGATTTTGATTTACTGCTGTTTTCGCCCTGCCAAGTCCACAGAGAATAAGATGTATTTTTTTCCGCTAGGTAATCGTTAGCTGTGTCTGAGTTTGTTTTATAATTAGAGTAATGTTTTATATTGTGTCACACAGGACATGTTTCAACATTTAGAGCCTTTTGATTTTATTGCATCCTACTAGGCATGTTTTTTTTCCCGCTGTGAAATTCGCAGAAGGCTTCTGTGAGCCTTTAATAAGTTACTGCTGTTGCATTAGGTAGCACATTGTACCTGGCCTGTTGAGACCTGAGCGTCTAGGCCTTGATTATGGAAAATAGGATGGTTCTAACAGAGAAATACAGCTGCAGTGCTTGTTCCGAATGAGACGCATAGGTGTTTCTTTACCTGGTGGAATCGATCTTACAAATGAATTATGAAAAAGAAATGCAGCTTAACTCAGCTAGTGGCACTTTCGATGGAGATTGCGTGTTCTCCCTGTGTTTGAGTTCTGTCCTTGGAGTACATCCGTCTTCCTCCCACACTCCAGAAACATTACATCAACTGGTGTCTCTAAATCATCCTTGTGCGTGTGTGTGACTGTGACTGGCACCCCACCCAGAGCGCCCTCTGCCCAGTGCCCTGCAATGGATTGGCACCCCACCCAGGGCGCCCTCTGCCCAGTGCCCTGCAATGGACTGGCACCCCACCCAGGGCGCCCTCTGCCCAGTGCCCTGCAATGGACTGGCACCCCACCCAGGACGCCCTCTGCCCAGTGCCCTGCAATGGATTGGCACCCCACCCAGGATGCCCTCTGCCCAGGCAAGTTTATTTATATAGCACAATTCAGACACAAGGCATTTCAAAGTGCTTTACAAAGACAAGAATACATTCAAATAAAAACATCAAAATCGCATTTAAAAGATAAGATTTTCCAGGCCAGTTGTGCCATGTACTGGATAAATGAGCATGGGAGATGGATGGATGGATGGATGGATATTTAATATGCCAAGAAGCGGTGTTTCTTTGGCTGCTATCATGCTTTTGTGATATAAAACTGCCTCCTGTGATGATTGTGCCTTTTCCCCCGAAGCCCGGGAGAGCCGGGCCGCCAGGCCGTGGTTATAAACCTGAGCTCCCAGGAGGAATCTTGCTGACATAACCCTGAACAAACACACTTAACCCGGACTGCTTCAGTGACGAATCCAGCTGCATAAACAGGCAAAAATGTGAGCCCCGCACCTCGCTCTTAATACACCTGCTCTAAAATGTAATAATGCAATTATTTCAAAACAGTCCGACAGCAGACATTGTAATGGCCGCTTAATTCCTCTTTGTTTGCGGAGGATGCCCCTGAACTTCTGACACCAGCTGTGAGCTGCTCTGTTCTCTCTCCTAAGTGGGTAATTAAACAGTAACTTTTGACCCAGGAAAAGAGCTTGGAGATTTTCTCACCTACCTGAAAAATGGGGCTTACGTGTTTAGTATTAATTCAATTCAAGCCTGAGTTTTGTTTGGCCTTGATAGTTTTTTTGTTATGATCATTCACTGTATAATAGCCGTGCATGTTTTTAGTCATTATCCAGTCATTGAGTTTCCCATTAATTTTAGTATTGCTTGTTTTTTTTTTCTCTATTTCTTTGTTTTTAACACATTTCAACATCGATAGCAGCTGGACTTTATTGTCCAGCTGTGTTTTTTTGATAGCTTTTGCCCAATTTTGTGTCATTGAGATGTGGTTCTGCTGTATCCATTTGGCTTGTAAAGTGCCGTTACGCGTATTACTGAAGCCATTAGCGGCTAAATTGGGTTTTTTTTTTTTGAGGCTGGAGAGTAACCCCGAACATTTCAGCTTCCAACAGTCAGCTTTAAAGAAACCTGTTAAAATAGATTTCCTTTCAAACCATCCAGAAACAATTAGGTAGCATTCTTGGTGCTATTCTGCTACTTAATTTTGGAAAATGGCTTGTGCTCCCGGATTTCAGGCAGGGAAAATGCGCTCCCTCTCCCAGGAATTGCTGGGGCCTCTTTGCTCCCAAGTGAGATGGACACACGTCCTCAGCTCTCCATCACGGGGGGTGTGAGGGTGGCGGCGGGGGGGCTTCTGAGACACGCTCAGGCCACTTTCTTTGGCAGCATTTCTGAGTGCCTTAATTTCATCTGGCCGTCAGGGTCCCCCTCCCAACGTTCAAGTAACCCCTCATGGTCCATTTGTGCTGGGATCACCCCATCCAGCGCGCCCGGCCAGCTGTTCTATCTACATGCCTTCCTACAGCTGGTTTCTTCTTGCACTCGTCTTCGTGTTTGATTTGAACGGCTCTCTTATTAGCCTATTGCGATGTTCTTTGTAACATATTGTACAATTCCTGTTCCTGTACTGACTGGCACTTGTCACTGGTCACACATCGGAGACTCGGCCTAGTCGCTTTTATGCCCGGCGGGCTCCCTGACAGCGGCATGCTTGCGATGCAGTATCGGCTTCACATGAACGTCGCTCCAGACAAAATTGCCTGCTAAAAAAAAAAATAAATGTGATTTTCTGCGGAGGCAAAGGCCCGGTGCTGCCCGGCGTGGGTCCCTTCCTGTGCCGGGCCTCCACCAGGACGTGTGCCTTAGCAGTGCCGGCGATACGCTCTGCTGCCAGATTACACAGCTTCCTCACGGCTCCTATCGCTGCTCCAGCACCTGCCACATTTATGCTAGACTGAGATTATTCCCTTAAATAGCTACACCAGGCCACACTGTGCAGGAATCCATACTTACACGCTGATTCCAACAATGACTTGGAAATCCGAATCCTTTTATTCACCATGTATGAAAAAGCACAAGGAGTGTTTTGGTGGCGACACGGGTATAGACAAAAATAAAGAGAAAAAGCAGATACCGATACACCAATCAATACATAAAATACAAAGAAACGGAAAATAAGATGATTTGTTATTAATAAGTAAACATGTAGGTTTATATAAGGGTGAGATGACTAATTGTGGGGTACAATGAAATGGGGGGGGGGGGGGGGAGTATTATCTCCTTGGCAATAAAATAAAAACCAGGCATTTGTTGCCTGGAATAGAATATCAGGATTACTGTCATTAATATTGCGTTAAGGACGCGTCGCCTGATTAACAGTTGTAATGTCCTGGCGAGCGCAGTTGTAGAAGTGTTGTGGTTTGTCTGCGCATTGGTCTGCGCAGTCACAGAGTCACATGGAACGAGGCACACCGACGAGTATGACTCCACTGTGCTGGACGGCAGCCAAACAAGAGTGTCGGGGTCCGGGTGCCGCTAATGTGCTGACTAGCACGTGTGGAGTGGCCTCGGAACCGGGGGCACGCAGGATAGATCGCTGGGATGGAATTAATTGATTCCAGTAGGGAGGGTTCTCTGCAACGGGAAGGTGTGAGCAAACTGGTATTAAATGTGCTTCTCCTGTGTGGTTTAATAATTTTTTTTTTTTCGCTTCTCCATGGAGCAGAGAGGAGATGATCTCTCAGAGTGTGCTTAAAAACACTGTCCTGAGGGTTTGGTACCACCATTTCGGCAGGGAGGTCCTGGACTGGTGATCCTACCAAAGGCACCTGCTGTACCAGGAGGCACCAGGTTCCTTCCAGTTATTTCTCACGTGCTTTGCCTAGAAAGTGTGCAAGCAGGCCTCAGTAGGCCTGGCTCTTTCTCCCCGGAAAGGGTAATGGGTCAAACCGGCCAGCTTCCATGCTTCCTTATAAATAATAGAAAAAATAGGAAATTGTGGAAAAAAAAGATATTCAAGTAAAAAAATTTAGAAATGAATAAGCAATAGCTACCTTCTAAATAACTGCCAATTAGCAAGATGTGCAATCTCAAATTTGTTTCCTGCTTATTGAGCTGAGGAATTGATTAGAAATTTGGATACGCATCAGTGTGGTCACATGAGCAGCGTATATGGGATCACATCAGCCGGAGAGCTGACATGCCTAGGACGAAAAACCCAGATGTTTATGGAAACTGGAAGAGAGGTTTGGCAAGGGTTCATTTGATACTCGCTTGTATCTCCTTTCTAGGCTGACTTGATGTCCAGTAAGTCTTATATCTCCCACTTGGGCCATCGGAGCTGGTATCACCTCTACTCAGGCCTAATGCTCTGGTGCCAGCGTTCAGATGTGCTTCAACATGTCTGGAATTCCTCACTTTTAGTAGGTCTAGGAAGGGGGAATGGACACAGCATGTAGTAAATATGTAGTAAATATATTCACAGTAAACATTCACATGGTGCGGCAGAATCACTGATTAATGCACTTGCCTGTCAGGTGAGACTGTAAAAGTACAAGTACATTACTGTTTCTTAATCTCCGTTTCAGCTGTGAATAAACAACATGTTATTATCTTAGTTATGTAATAAATGACTCAGAAAATACAGAATGCATTTCAGTCGAATACATTGAAATTAAATAATAAGTAATAAGTAATAAGTATAGCGGTCTTGTTTGTCACTGACAATTGTGTTCATACATTAAGGAAATACTTTGAAAAGATATTTGAAAATATTTTATGATTTGACATTCAATTGATACTTGGCATAATTTTTCCCCCCAAGATTCCTATTGTTAAACGTACACTATATATTTTTTTCAGTTTGTTATGTTTACAGAATTTGAATATACA
>JAODKK010000034.1:8922881-8933185 GCA_026774405.1 Petrocephalus microphthalmus
GAGAGGATCAACAGTTTAAAACTGTTCAGAGACGTGACACTGAGCTCGGTATATTGTTACGATCTAGTCAAGACTAATGAATAACAGGCAGATTAGATGTCTGACCAGCGTACCCAGTATGTGGGCCAGACAAAGGCTAGGAAACTTTTCTAAAGTACTAAATGCAGTCAAAAAGACTTCAGATAAAAAAAGTTTATCCAACTCATAAGGAAATTGAGCTTTGAGTTTCTTACAATCTCAGTAAATATACACATCACGCAGTGATAAATTGAGTACTGTGTGGATGCAGCCTCAAAGACAAAAACAAAAATCATAGCATGTCTTTAATCATACTGAAAATAAGCATTTAGGGATCTAAACCAAGAGGCCAACTTTCTGGAGAAAAATTAAATTTCATACCAACACTTCTGCAAACAAAAAATACATTATTTATCATTGATTTTTTTTGTATTCACTTGAAGAAAATAATAAATCATTTTTAAATCATGGTTAAAATGTGTTTTCGCTTTTCTTCAATGACTAGTATTGCCACAGAAAATTTTCAGTCATGTTCGTTTTAATAACATTCGAGAATTAATTTAATCTATCACTAATTTTTTATTCTGTGCTTATTTTATGAGATGTGATTTTAACTGAAAATCCAGGCAGAGTGTGATTGGCAGCTGGTCTTTCCATGTCCGTTTCAAGTATGAATCATAACTCTATTAGCGCCATTCCTCCCAGAGACAAACCAGCGTGGCAGCGCACCAACCTGGCAAAGAGTTTCAGGGCAAAGTCAAACCCACAGAACTAACAAATGAAATACGTCTCCAATGACCGGCACAAGTTATAGCCCCGTTATGCCAACGGAGTTATGAATAATACCTTTCCGCGGAGCATCACTAATACAAATATATTCTAAAATATTTATGACATGTACAGGTCAGATACTAAGCATCTGAGAACAGCGACACCGCGATGATCCGTTCTGCAGACCTGGCAGAACGTTATACCTTAAATCCCTCCAGCGCGATTAGGATCCCTCCTTTTCGTGAAGGTGAAAGACGCCAAATTGGTGCGGCGTCGGTTTTAAGCAGCCCGCGTCCGCTTGAACAGATTATACTTAGCGCCGTGATTTACTGCTCCCACCTTGGGGCTGAATCAACGCGCAATAGAAGATGTCAGTTGTGATTAATTTCTGTAAAAACAGCTTAAGTGAGAGGAGTATCTGTTGACAGACAAGGGCATTGTGTTGCAGCTTTCATCTGAAGGTTGCGAAACATGAAACGGAAGATAAAAAGCACTTTACCCTGGCAGATGCTGTACTGGATTACCACAGAGTTTATCGTAGGCAAAGGGGGAGACTTATACCTATAGCGACGTAATTTAGTTATCGGATTGAACCGCAAGAGGGGGGATCGTCCAGGCGTATTAACCGATCAGTTTTTAATAAGCACTTAAGCTATTCTGAGCTCTTTCGGGACCCTGGGCGGGCCGCGGAGAGAAAGCTACGGAGGAAATACGGAGCTCTAAATGGACCGCATAGGATGTTCGATCTGCGATGACATGCGCAGAAATAAAAGTTTAAAATATTTCCCAAAGTAATTTTTGCAATAATCAAAAACCAGATATTAAGTCACCCAAGGCAGAATGGGCAGCGTTTTATCTTCTAGAGCTGAGTAGCGCCTATACAGCTCGCAATGACCACCGATCTGTTTGACAGACAGTGTTGCGGAGTCAGCTCGAATTTCAATTTCATATGCAATAATTTTGAATGAACTTAAATGTTATTTAAGAACAAAGCAATTTTTTTCGTTGTTTGATTGTTTTTACATACTGCTTAAAATCTCATTTGAAGAAATAAGCCTCGCATTAGCTCTATTAACACACCACTAAAAGGCAAATATTTTGAGATGCGAATAAATTTAAGCTCATTTCTTGATGCATTCCTTACAGGTATACCATATCGTTCCAGTGTTGCAATGTTCCAATAAACCTCTTTCATTTCTTTAAAGAAAATTGCACAGAAAATTAGTAAATTTAAAAGCTGGTCTTTCTGGTTATTAATCATGCATAAAGCGCATTGTTTTCAGCCCGTAAAGGCGTGGCCTCTCTTTAGAATCAAGCCAAATAAATTGTCGGCGCACCTTACCGAGTCTTTACCTGGTTTCAGCTTCATACTGTCAAGCCATCTAAGCATGAAAAAACTATTCAAAAATACTTATACACAAAATGTTTTTGTATTAATGGCGATACAAAAAGACTGACTAGGCCCACTGGAGTTTTCCCATCCCACAAAGCTTGGTGCTATTTATTTTTAGGCCTATATAATTTGGCTCTGAACATTTTTAATTCCTGGCTAATGCACTTTGCAGCAATAAAGACAAATTAAATAATATATTTAGTGTTTTTGCGCTGTCGTCTGTTAATGGGTACCATGCTTCCGAACAGAAAATCTCCTAGCATGCACTTGTGACGGTGAACCAATAGTTATACTGTGAGGAGGCCGGAAAAAAAACTGTGAAAGGAAATTAAAACAGGAATAACAGGAATAACAGAGTGGTGTTAACTGGCCAAGAAGTAATCCAAATTACCCGCAACAGAAATTGAATAGTTTATTTAGTTTTGCTGCAAACCTGTGTGTGTATTCAGGAGCGCACCCATTCATTTACCGAACCAGCTATAAATTCTATCAGTATGATGTGACAAGCCTGGTTGTGAGCATCAAATTTATCCTTGAGCTAAATTATTTCAGTCAAATACACATTTTACACGAACGGTAGAACAATAAGCCTTAAGATACTGTAAACAATGCCATAACGTTGTTGTTTTAGTGTGAGCTCATTTAAGTAATATACGAAATATGAACCTATTTCGGTCAATGCCATTCCATAGAGATTTGCTTGCATTCTACGGGTCATGAGAACTTCAAACACATCATAATACAGCATTAGCATGAAGCTTTTTTAGCTCTAATAAAAAGCCATGTGGTCAAAGAGAGTGACCAAAGATGCCGTATTTGGGGGAACTCTAAAACAAAATGCCACGGAGATTTACAGTGCTTAGTGCAAAGTCATTTTCCCCAAATCTCTGACTTAACGGTGATTAATGCATTAACTGAGGGAGACGTAGTTAATTAGTTAAAGTTAGCACAGATGTTCTGTGCTTTCCAGACACATAAGCTCTACAGCATGGTTAAAGGTTATGTTCTAGCTTGCTATTGAGATGCATTTATCATTCTTTCCAGTTTCTCGCTGTGGTTCCATTCATCCCGGCCCACAAGGTGTCTCCACTGTGGCAGTCTCTCCATCCACCGGGTCACTTTCAGTTGTCATGAACAGAATGCAAATGTTAATCCAGCACCTTCAGAATCATTTTACACCGCCAGTAGTTCCTGTCTGCCCCCAGAAATATGGTTACTGCTTCATTCCGTAAAGGACTGGGATACATTATACTAAAAACCCCTTTGAGTTCTAATAAAAACATATTGATATTCCTAATCTCTTCACTGAAAAATTATGTGAATGTGGCCACTCCCTGTTGAAAAAATTAACCCAACCAATGCCTGTTTCTTCCTCCTTTGCTGGTGCAGTTTGGGCCATTAAGCAGTGAGATATCAGTGACTGTGGCTGTGACACATCTCTTGCACAATGTCACATTTTGCCCAATGTTGTCAAACTACAAAGGTTTATCCAAACAGTTTTTAAGTGCCAGTGGTGACTTAATTAAATGACACATAGCCCAAGCATGCCATTTTATAACATGGAGTGCCTCCAATGACATCCCATAGATTCCTCGTGCACCTCGATTCAATGTTCCCGTTGGTCCCTCGCTGGGACGGCTTGATCTACAGCATTTTTCACTTTAAGGAGATGGGGCTCCTCGCTAACACCAAACACAATCCCCAAGCCAGAGACTCTACTCTGCTTTTAAGATGGTCATAATTATTGTAGCCATCCTTCACAGTGCCCTTTTAATATATCTATTCTTACAATTAGTGGCCTGGTGGCTCCGCGTATTGCACTATAGGGCTTTTTGCACCCAAGGGTCAACACCAAGGTGTACTCTGATGGACATTTTGATCAAAATGCAATTCTTATCACAAGCACGGTATTTTAAAAAGTAGCCGACACAAGCTCTTTTTTTTTTTCTAAATCAAAACATTTGCCGCGGACACAGGCGAGTCGTGCCATGGACACATTTACCTGTGTGCAGACAGGTGGATGATCCCCCTGCACACATCCCCAAGTCAAATAGCTTAAATTCCCACCCATCTCCACATGTAGCTCATTTTGGTTTGCTGCAGATTCTCTGTCTCCTCCTAGTCAAAAGACACAAAGCTGGGTGAATGCACTGGCGTCCCAGCCAGCCATTCCAGTGCCCCACGCTTCCTGAGATTCTCGGCTCACCATGACCCAGTACTGAATAAGCAGTACGGAAAATGAATGCAATTAGTCTCCCAGTCTGCTCTTTGACAGACTATTTTCAGATTCTGAATTACACATTTGCCACCGTCTCTGCGGTTTCAAAATTTCAGATTGCATCATTTTCTTTTTTTTCGACCTGGAGAACCCCTGATAAGCTGCCAGCCAGTCTGCAAGTGCAAGTGAGACAAGGCGGTGTGGACTTTCGAAGTTATCTTTCCACAGACCTGTGTTTACCTGGCACTTGGACTGACAGCAGAGTGATTGGAAATATCCACCATTTGCCAGTGTGAAGCCTCTGAGAGCCTGGAAAGTGCTTTTGTAGTCTGGCTGTAATGGCCCAACTTTGAATTGCTGGCTGTGGGGAAATAGCCCTGCCCCTTGCCCACTCAGAGGGGAACTGACATAGCACAAATGATGCTCAGCGGCAATCTGGCGAATCCTTTACGTGCGAGGTGTCATAAATGAGAAGTGTTCCACTGCATAACGCTGTCTTCCTAAGCGAACGAAGGAAACATTAAAGGGGTTCATAAAAGCCTAACATTACACTTCAAAATGTATTTTCAAAGAAATTGAGTTCTTGCAGCTCAGACAATTGGAATATGTGACTCAAGATTGATTTAAGGACGATTTAAAAATTTTATCCTTATTGCTCTATTATATACTTCATTTTATCATGGATAAGTCTGTGGGTTATTTTACTTTTAGCAAATTAAACATTTGGTTCAACTATAATCTGGAACATTCGCGTTGTGGGCACGTTAATACAGGGGAATCCAAACACAAACAAAAAATATTCTTGCTACAAAAGACCGAGGCATTTTTTAATTCGATTATCGAAAACAATGAACAGCCCTAGAGAATTCAATAATCAGTATATTTTTTTCGAGGCTACTGGACGATTTGTTCCTAACGTAAATAATCCATCCTCATATATATAAACGGATGAATAGCTCATAAATGATGCTAAACATAGGTGGGCACACCTGTAAGGTACAGCTAGGCTTGCCACGGGGGACTGGCGACACACTTCACGGTGTCACTGCATCAATTTTCACAACACAATTCTCCACAGAAGACATGTGATCCACGAGATCCATTTTTTTTATTGTAACAGCGAACAAAAACTCTCCGGTCTGCTGCCATTTTATTGGCGATAAACCAGATTCAATTATAAAGCATTTCTTCGAAATCCATTTAAAACGTAAAAGCGGCCTAACTTTGGGCCTACGAAAACGCACGAATTAGCCACAAACATTATTCGATTAGTCTAAGCCGGGAAAACGGCAGCGTTAGCCTCAAAGCTGGCTACGTTGGCGTAATGGAAGCAGCGCTAATGGCCGGATCCTCCGACCATTGTTACTTCCTGGCATTTCACGACACTTCCAACATACTTTCCCAGCCACTTTGTATCTTCGCGAGCGAATAACAAACAGGAAACGCTTCGACAAAGGGAATGAGTGACGCGGCGCCCAGCCAGTGGCGGCCCGGCAAATCAAACCGAGTAGCCAATTAGCCGAGGAGGGAACGGCGGGACTTCCGGTGCATGACGCAAATTTTTACAGTCAAGCCTGGAAGCCCCACCTTTTGTGTTTCCCGCACCGTCAATCAAAATAGAAAAAAACGACTCGAATCACCGATCGCAGCCCGCCTTTGATTAAAATAATCATGTTTGGCGTTTAAATAAACCGAAACTCTCCCGATTTAAATATTTCACGCTATGACTGGTACGTAATATTTAGCCCGATTCGAGCATACCGTCACCGGTGAGTTTGTGCAACCCGCAGCCCGCAATGTCTTCGCCGACTCTTTTTTCCAGCTCAGCCAGCAGTTCGCTGCCTGCGCCCCTGAAACGCTAAAGTAAAAGCGGCTCGTTTTCCCGTCGAGGTCCCGCCGCGGCGCCGCTAGCGGGAGGCGATCGGGGCGTTAGGCGCCGCGCGGTCCGGCCCGGGCGTCTCTTTTAGGTCGCGTTTTTGCGGGGCGGAAGCTGGAGACGGACGGCCCGTCTCAGCCCCGTTTCCCCCTGTCGCTGTGCCTCTCCGTAGCGCCCGAGCAGCCAGTGAAACAAGAGGAAATGGCTGCCTTGGACGTGGACAGCAGTCAGAGCGACTATATGCAGCACGGCGGCGGCGCAGGAGAGCAGGTATTGTCTCCGCTTCTCCCCCCTTAAGCCGTCCCCTCCCGCGGCCGCTCTTCTCTGCCGGGTTTGTAAAGTGCATGGTGTTTTTTTTTTTTCTTTTCTTTTTTTTTGTGAAGTTCACACGTTTTAAATTATGATGTTTCACCAAAAAAAAAGAGCAAAAAAAAAAAAAAAGTGGTACTTCCTGTGTAGCTGCGGACTAACGGCCACCCACTTTCTCCTTCTTAAACCCGCCCATTGTGGGTAGGACACTCAGCCGTCACCGCTCGCTCTGCTGGCGGCTACCTGTAGCAAGATCGGCTCACTTTTGCCGGGGGAGGATAGCGGTGCTGCCGCCGGCGTGGTAAGTCACCGCCCCCGGTGGCGCCCGCGGCTTGGCGGCTCGGCGCCGTGTGCCAGCGCAGCGCGGCGGTGACGGCAGAGCGGGCCCCCCTCCCCGGCCCGGCCCCATCCGGCCGCCTCCTACTAGCAGTATTACATATATATTAAGCATCACACCGGCCCATGTCGGGAGACGGTCCAGGGTTGGTCGCAGGAAGGGGGGGGCGGTTCCGTAGACCCACAGCCGTCCGGATGCTTCAGTTAAAGTCGTTTTTATTTGCATCGTGACTGAAACGTCGGATCCAAACAGCAATGGGGGGGGGAAATTGGCACTGTGTGAACTGATAAGTGCCCATATGGGCGCCTTGGTGGCATCCTCGCCTATCCCCCACCCCCCCTAAGGCGGAAGCCGATCCACCACAGTGCTCCATAACCTGACAGCCCTGCTGCGAGACCTGTGCGTTATTCCACGGGGTTAAAACCTTTTAGCGCTGAATTGATGCCCTGGCATGCTGATTTACTGTGTTGGCATGCATTGTAATTTACAGGTCAGTCATGATCCGGTGTATAGTGACGGTGTTGCAGTCTGCCCTTAATTATGTGCCTGGTGGGGGGAGGAAGAAGTTTATTTTTATTAGTGAGGAGGTGTGATGTAGCTGCCCTTATGAACAATACTGATAAGGCGATTTTTCTCCCTTCAGACCACGGACCTCACGTCGATACAGTTAACAGGGACGTCAGAGCGGTGGGAGGTATTGGCTCCCAGTGCGCCCATCAAAGAGGAGCCCGGCATAGTGCACATTCCCACCACGGGGATAGTGACGTCAAACGGACAGTATGTCTTTCCTCTCCAGAATATGCAGAGCCAACCGATCTTTGTGACGTCGGGACCCGAGACGTCCGCCAACGCAGTGCCTAACATTCAGTACCAGGTGATCCCCCAGATACAGACTGCGGATGGACAGCTGGGCTTCTCGGCCTCCGCGGTGGAGGGCGCCTCCCTGAGCCAGGACGCCACCGGGCAGATCCAGATCATGCACAGTGCCGGCCAGGGCATCGGCGCCGCCGGCACGGCCCAGGCCGACATCCTCACCAACAGCCAGAACCTCATATCTCAGACCGGGCACGTCCAACAGATCCAGGGAGTCTCGGTCGCCGGCTCTGCCTTCAGCAGCCAGGGTCAGGTGGTCGCCAACGTCCCCGTCGGCCTGCCCGGAAACATTACCTTTGTACCGATAAACAGCGTGGACCTGGACTCTCTGGGCCTGGCCGGCGCACAGACGATAGCGACGGGGGTCACTGCAGACGGTCAGCTCATCATGGCCGGCCAGCCCCTGGACAGAGCCGAGGCCTCCGATAAAGCGGGCGAGCCCATCTCCCAGACGCTGGCCGTCGGCGACTCGGGCACTGCCCGGGACATGTACGTGCCGACCACGTCCTCGTCCCAGCTGCCAGAGACGATAGACGGCACGGGGGTGCTGACGCAGGCCACCGCCGTCTCCTCGGCGGCCGGCGAGCAGGCCGAGGCGGCGGGCCTCCAGGAGAGCTACATCGGCCAGAACCAGGTGCATAACATCCAGGTGTCGTCGGCGCAGTCCGTCATCCAGCTCCAGCCCGTGCCCGTCAGCACCAGCGACGGCCAGGTGGTCCAGGGCCTCTCCCAGGCGCAGGTGTCTGGCCAGACCCTGCAGAACTTGCAGCTGATCAACCCCGGGACCTTCCTGATCCAGGCGCAGACGGTCACGCCCTCGGGGCAGATCCAGTGGCAGACCTTCCAGGTGCAGGGCGTCCAGAACCTGCAGAACCTGCAGCTGCCCGGCGCCGGGGGACAGCAGATCACGCTGGCACCGGTGCAGACCCTCTCGCTGGGCGGGGGGGGCACGCTGAGCTCCAGCCCCGTCAGCATCAGCGCCGGGCACATCCCGAATCTGCAGACGGTGACCGTCAACTCCGTGGGCCAGGCGGGCATCCAGTTCCAGCAGGTGGATGACACGGGCAGCCCGGGAGGTACGGCACACCTCGCTTTCGTAACCAGGTCGGGGTGGTGGCAACGTGGTTTGGTCAACATCTGGCCTAAAAGTCCCCGAAATTCGGGCCGTGTGACGTCAAGTCCAGTCGATCCAGTGAATAAACGTCCTTACCTTTGGACCCGGTGGAAAACTTAACTGGTGTGTACTGGGTTTGCGTCGGATCCAGATTTTGAAAGCCGAATCGCAGCCGTCTCTTTAAAACGACCAAAGAGCTTCCTCCATGTTTCTCGAGGTGGCGTTGCTATGACGATCCTCGCACGCACTGCACTCCCCGGAGGGTAGATTAGGCTTGATCTACGTGGACGTGCTGCGCGCAACAATAGAAGCCTTTGCCGCGCAGCCGGGCGCCCGTCGCCGGCGGCCGCGTGGGGGGGGGCGGGTCATTACTTTTCCCGGAGGCGTTGCTTTATCTCCGCACTAAAACGGGAGCTTTGATAGAGCAGATTGGCTCTCGGCTTAATCTGGAGTGCCGGGGTGGGGGATGATTGGAGTGCGTTTGTCACCAAAGTGCAGGCGCACTCTCACCTGCGCATGCCGGGCATTATATCATTACGGCTCGCTGAAGAGCGTGAATCGTATCATCGGTTTTGCAGCAGCGTTATGCCAGCGCGGCTCTGCAGTCACGCCGGAGGGTCTTTGCAAACTTCCAAATGGAGGTATTTTGCTCATAAGATGAGACATAATTGCATCCCGTACTAATGTGTCCCCTGTCTTTTGCCCAGTGTTTGGCGGCACAGGGTACAGCGCCCCCCACGGTCCTGTTTTGGATGTAGCTTATGGTAGTGGGATGGGAGAGATGAATTTTACAGATCGATGGTCATTGTTCTGCTGGCCGTGGTGCCCAGACCAAAGGAGCCCTTCGCAGCTTCTTTGGCCTTCGACCAGCTTTGTAACACAGGGGGGGGGTCGTCGAGTTGGTCGCTGGGCCCAGAAATCTCGTAACGTTTCAGTGAGGCGAATGGTTTCCCTCGTCCCCCTCTCCCCCCCCCAGACATACAGATTAAGGAGGAACCCGACTCTGAGGAATGGCAACTGGGCAGCGACTCCACGCTGAACACCAGCGACCTGTCGCACCTGCGGGTTCGCCTGGTGGACGAGGACATGGAGCAGCCCGGCCAGGAGGGCAAGCGGCTCCGCAGGGTGGCCTGCACCTGCCCCAACTGCAAGGAGGCAGGCGGGAGGTAAGCCGGAAGCCCCGCCCCCCAATCCAGTCCGGCCGCCACTGATTGGCTGGGAAAAGATTTCCGCCTTCCCAGGGTGCACACGCAAGTTGTAACTCCTCCCGCTACTGTAAGTCGATAAGCTTGTGGGGATTCTACTTATACAAACGTTCTGAGGGCAGAACGCGAGAGGAGGCGGGTCCAAGACGTCTGATTTGCTCTGACATCCTGATACGCAATTTGATTGGTT
>JAODKK010000034.1:8962046-8988032 GCA_026774405.1 Petrocephalus microphthalmus
TTATCTTTCTCCGTTTATAAATGTTTATTTTTTAATTGGTCAGAGTATCCACGTAATAAAAATGTAAAATTAAAAATAATCATGAAAAATTTATATCTTGGGGGTGCTATGGGTATTCCAGGGGTAGCCGCCCCTGGCTTTGGGTATTCTCATAAAGGCACATTGGCGTATTGAATCCGCTTGGTTTTCCTTACATTAAATCAGGTCAGCTGGATCTGTTCATCACAGACCCGAGATCATCGCCTGCTGCGTTGCGCTGTAGCCCTCTAAAGACGAACGTCAGCTCCTTCCCATCTAATGAGATTAATGACAACCATTTCCTGGTGTGCTTTATTGTTCCTCGTGTACTGCTCACGTTTTTTATCACTTAATGCTAATATTAGCGGTCATTTCTAAAACGGTACTTACTCTATCTTTGCTAACCACCCCCCGTGACAGCCCCTGTCACCGGGAGTAGTTTGACGCGAGTACTCTCTGTGCATTATTTCCTGGTCTCCAGAGTGCCAGGGCTTTCAGTATTTATCTCGGGGCCAGATATCTCCTTATGTGTACAAGTGCCAACAGGAGCTCCCTAGAGATGCCCCAGTTAATTGAATACATTAAAGGGGAGCCAGCCCGAGGCTGTATTTATTTTCTGTGTTTCTGAGACTTGTTTAAACAAGACCTACACTGATGTGGATGGCTGTGTCTGAGCAGGGGGCCAGCGGGCAGGGGAGAGCGTAAGGAGTTCTGATCTCAGTGCTGGCCTCCTGGGCAGTCTCTGCCTGTAGTCCCAGGCCACATTACTATATGGAAGCCAAAAGAAGGGTTAGAACACAGATTATTCAATGTGTCTTTCTAAAAACAGCTGAACAGCATTTATCTACATGCAGTATTGATCCAAGAGAAATTATATTTCAATTTTAGTATAACTGCCTGGTTTGAAATTTTAATTTTAAAAATGTATGTATGAATTTTCAAGATGACCAATATTTGCTAGTTCAAGAACAGGTATCGGCATCGATTGTGCCAAGGTCTAAAAGCCCTATTTTTTTTTATTTTTGCAGCCTTTAAAAGATGACTTTCAAAAATAATTCATTCGTCTTGTGTGCAGTGAATATGGTATTCCAAAAATTGCCGTTCTTAATTAAATTCGATTCTCACTTGTAGTGGCATCGCTGGGATTTAGGATGTGCAGTGATGTTCCAGAGACACGCTGAGATGTCTTCGTTTTCTGTCATATCCATTAGGCTATTGACTGACATCATCACACCTTCATTAAATGAAACATGAAATTACACCCGTGGTCATTTTTCTTGTACAGTAGGTATTTCTGCAGCATCTCCTCTCTAAATTGTCCATACTGTGTGCTCTGTGAGGGACTGGCACCTCATCCAGGATATAGCCCCACCATGTGCCCCTATGCTACTTCGGATGGGTCCCACCCAGTTCAGGTACCGAAAGTAGAAATCCAGACCAATATTTTGTTTCAACCAACTAGTTGAGTACTCTGTGACTGCACCTCTTTGACTGAGTCTGAATTCAGGGCCTGCATCCTTCAAAGAACACTGCCTAGGAAGGTGTAGCCTTTGTAGGCTGCCTTCTCTGAAGGTCGGACAGAGAGCATTGTCAAAGGAGACGGTCTGGCCTACGGATCATTTCCGATTTGTGTCACCATTGTTACCGCCCTTACCCTTGACTCGGGAAGAGCCACTCACGGCACCTCTGCGCAATGAATCTTGGGATATGTTAGGCAGCAAAGGATCCATGGGGTGGATCCATTTCAACTCGGCAAAAGGATGCGTTTCTAGACCCCGTTTGAGGCGGCCTTTGAAATGGGACAGCCTTGTCACACCACGGTGACGCAGCCCCTGAATACGGAGACAGCCTTTCTAGTCAACTGGTTGCTTGAAACAAAATCTTGGTCTGGATTTATACTTTCCCCGCTGCCCCCAATGAGTCCGATTAGGATAAAGAGTTGGAAGATAAATGGTCAGATAGATCCCTCAGTCGTCTCATCCAGCTAAGATCAGCAGAAAACACCTTCAATCATAAAATCATTATTTTTAATAGTCGGCCATATTGCGTCCTATGGCGAGTAATTGGGAGTCCTACAAGAGCAAACTTCACCGTGCAGGACAAAGTCAGAAACAGAAAGGAGACCAAACACATCTTCACTGAGCTGAAGCACATTTAGCCCAGTGCCGCCTAAGGACTTGAGCTCTAGCCGGAAATTTACTGCACCCTCCGGTTGTCAGTCACATTTGCCTGCACACACAAACCTACCCTTACAAGCAACACTATTGTTGAATTGCTAAGCATTTCCACGTGTTAGTATGGTTATGTCTTCACCGTTTTTGTTTTATTTCTGTTTCATTAGCTATCACTCTTCCACCAGTGTCTAGACTCTAGAGGACATTATTGTTTAATCTCCCACTATATATAAGGTGGTCTTTCATCAAAGATTTCTCTACTTCATTTTATCTGGAAATGTAGTGTCTGGGGACTTGTCCTCCGTTGGCACTTGAAAGGGCCAGCTCTATTTTGAATGCGTAAAAGGCTTTAATTTGAAATTCCCTATAATATGGAGGCTAAAGTAAGTTTTAAGATGAACATGGTGATTAAGAGGAAATGTACCAGGCCTTTATATACCAAGACTGGGAGCTAATTAACCAACAAGCATAAAGATTCATGCTTTAGACCAAAATTTTAATTTGCCACATAAATGTGCCTGCTGTAGGCAGCATTTAATCACCTTCCTGACAGGAGTAACTACTTTCATTTAACCTTGTCTGAAGATCATGAATTCTAACATGTTTAATTGGATACATCATTTAACAGAATGAACAGAGCAAATTTCCTCAATTCAAAGGGTCTGACTGACAGGGACCAGCAGTAACAACCACCACAATTAAACCTGATCGGCATTTGCCGCTCTGTCGCCTATTGCCATAGCGATGTGCCTTCGTTTGATCACAAAGAAGCCCCATCAAACTTCTCCCTGCTTCAGAAACTTAACTCTGATCAGGAAATTCATGCACAGATTCCCTGGGCTCAGGACACAATGACAATTATCTTGTACATCGATGGTGCCCAACTCCAGTCCTGGAGGGCCAAAATCCAACACAGTTTTCCTGCTAAAACATATCCAGAAAAGCTGATAATTAGCTGATTAAGATGTTTGAGCAGTGAAATCTGCAACCTGTGTTGGATTCTGGCCCTCCGTGACCAGATTTGGGCACCCCTGTTGTACATTTACTAATTATTCCTGATACTTTTATCTGAAGTAATAGTAGAGGGAGAGGTTACCATTTACACTCCCTCTTTAGGATTTAAGCACATGACCTTCATATTGTTAGTGCAATATTCTACTTGTTGAGCTACCTTGTAACACTGTTTGTTATAACTTATGCCGGACTAATTAAAATGTTTCAAAATGACAATGGTTTCTTTCGGTGGCTTTCAAAGTAATTACTTTGTCTTTCACCCTTTCGCAGATATTTCCCGCTCGAATGTGGAAACTGTGTCACAGAGCGTGCTGTAGAAAGTGTGGCTGCCACTTAATTGTTTTCGCGCCTAAACGCCGACTCCGGAGAATGAATTTAATCATCATGCCAGACTTCTCCTCTGTGTCGAAATCGAACCAGCTAAAGGAGGTTTGGTTAAGCAACCAGGCTCCGGGCTTTAATTTAATCTTTTGAATTACATTTTTTTTTTTCCTGAAACAAAATTGAATATGTTATTTAAATGATCTTTGCTGTTGAGAGGCTCGTGATTTCTCGGCAAATTGCCGTTGGGACCAAACTTCCATTCAAGTCCCTCTTTAAAGCAAGATGAGTGCTCCCAGGATTTATGATGTTGATGACATGCATATAACAGTATAAAATTATCTGCTGAACAACAGCAAGACAAATTTAACAAGACCAACAAAACCACTTGAAAAAGGCCCAACAGTTCATCAGAAACCATAAAGGATTCTCAGTTATAAAGGAGTCTGTATATTTCTCTAGTTAGAACCTTAATTTCTGTAGAAATCAATCTGAACATGTTTGACAGCATCAAGAATTTAAACGCATTTGGTTGTGTTTGGCTTTAAGGTACAGTTTAACATTTCAACAGCAGTTTAAAAGAAAGAAATAAGAAAAACCCCAAACATACCCCCAAAATTCTAAGAATAAGAATCTTTTGCATATAATAAGTTGCAAGGGTAGTAGACAATATATTTTCTTACATCGTTATATAATATAAGCCTTTCCAATAATATAATTGTCAATGCTTCTTTCTGCATATATTATAGTCAAGTTTTTAGAACAGATTTTTTTTTGTTAAATACTTTCCAGGGATGCTGGAATAAGAGAGAGACAGTGACATTTAAAGAGGAGATTGGTGTATTTAAATGCTGTCAATCTGGTGTGAGATGCTGTAGACACCCGGGGGTAGTCGTGTAAAAATAAACCTAAACCCTCACAGCTACTGTAGGCCGTTTTCTCACACAATGACAAAGTAATTATTTTAAAATTACAGCAAAATTTTAAGCAAGTCAACAGATGATTAAAAAGTCTTTTATAAAAGTAGTCAATAATGTGAATGCGTAGTGACACTCTTCTTTCCTTAATTCTTCTTCAACAAGCTTTAATTAAATGTTTTATCGGTGTTCTTTTGTGTGCACTTTGTTCATTTTGAATCATTGTGTAGCCGACATAGTGTTAAAGTAACAACATGAAATTAAGACGTTCTCTGCAGTTCTCCAGAAATTTTGGTCTAATCTGAAGTTTAATCACAAAGGCCCCTCTTAGAGATGTCTCCGGACGTGCCTAAGAAAGTCAGCGTGCATTTGTGAGAAAATGTCCCAGGATACCAAAGTGGCATTAGCACTCCTCAAACCTGCCCAGAACTATAGAAAGTTTCTCTTCCCCGATGCTGGATGAGAGTCTTTGAGCAGGTACACAAAAGTTATATGGTCAGGGTACCATGCTTCCCATCAGACTGATGCAAGGAGACACCACAAGGTCCAAGGGGTCATGTCCTTACCCTAGCAGAGCCCACATCCTCCCAAGCCCGGTCGATAGCATGTCATACAGAGTGTATCCGAAATCCCAGACTTACACAGTACACACTGAACTTCACTGGAAGCCTGCTACCTGGCTGTTAATGCAGTGCACGCAGTATGCATGCTTGAACACTATGCACGTTCTCAGACAAATGGCACTTGATCATATTTCCAGGTGACGTAGCTTGACTCCTGCAAAAGTTAAAAACTGTAAAAAAAAAATAAAAAGTATCATGGTAAAAATACATATTCCAGTCAACTTATGCAACTGGATATTGTTTTCTACTTAAGTGTACAAATATGGCACTTCCTCCATCCTGAGAAAATGTGAAGCTCTTTGTCTGTGGTTGCAATTCCAGAGGCCTTCGTGTATGTTACATTTACATAGCACTTTTCAAGACACCCAAAGGGCTTCACAGAACCAGTGGGGAGCCGCCTCACCCACAACCACTGTGTCGCACCTAGCTAAGGTGGAGAAGGGACAGGAGATAATTCAACAGTTGGACACTGCAGGCAGTATGGCTGCTATAGCCAAGTAGCCCATGTGAAGCCAAGTAGGTTAGGGCCTGGAAAGTACTTGGGTGGGATACCAACTAGGAAGGCTGGGTTGTTGCTGGAAGAGACGTTGGTGTGGTCAATCGGGAAGCCCATCCTGTGGTCTGTGTGGATCCCAATGCCCCAGTGCAGTGACGGGGACACTGCTGTAAAAATGGTGCCATCCTTAGGACGACGCATAAAACAGAGGCTCTGACTTTCTGAGGTCATAAAAGATCTTTCAAAAGAGTAGGGATGGGATCCTGATGTCCTGCCTAGCTACAAAAAAAAGCTTAGCTACTGTGTGGCGAGCGTCCTGGTGCAGAGTGACTGCGGTCACATCATCCAGGTGGGAGCTACACAGTGGTTCTGTAAAACTTTGGGTGTCTTGAAAAGCGCTGTGTAAATGTAACCTTCCTTAGCTTCAGATGGATTACCTAGTCTGACCTGCAGGTGGCATAGTGCAGCATCCATTGGTCGCATACTTCAGAATGTAGCGTGCCATCTGGGTACCATTCACTTACTCCCGCATCCATACTGAGGATTGGGACATGCTGCTCACTTCACAAACTATATTTCACGTACTATATAGCAGACAAGTGTGGAACTTCAGATGCACCCATAATTCAGGTGCCATCACTACAGATTGATATCATTGTATAAAATAAGGACGAAAAAAGTCCAAAATCTTTTAAATATTAACATTTGTTTGAAGAAAAAAGATTTATGAAGCAGAGACTTCTGCTTGATAAGTTAAAAATCCACCTTTAAACAGTTTACCTAGCTGTTTAAGTGCAAAAAGGCTCTACCCAAGGAGTATGTAAAACAGTGTTAGTTCACCTTTGTAAGCACGCACGTGCGGTAAAACTGAATACCCATCAATCTCTCTCCACTGGTGTCAGTTGCACTGGGTACCCAGTGACCAGTGGGCAGTGTAGATGATCCCAAAGGCAAAAATTAATGAAGCAGAAAAGCACCGCTGTCCCATGGCTATAAGAGTGTCTGCTCTGGCCCATAATGAATGAGCTCAATAAAATCTATCCAATGTACCAGCTTCCCACTTTAAATCTTTAAGATTTCATTTACGCATAAAATGCTTAAGCCACCCTCTACCCTTCACTCTACAAGCTCCCGCCATGACCCCCCCAGGAGAGAGGGTTTGTGCTTGGGAAGTAGGAAGGTACTTAGGTTCGCCCCCTTTAAGGGTGTAGGTTTTTCCCTCAAGGTTGCACCCGGGTTCCAGTGTAATCAATCAAAAGCTGCATTGCTTTAAGTGGCCAGCGCTGTGAAATCCCCCAAATTCAAAGCACTTCAAAACGATTGCTACTTCCTGAGCTGCTTTTGGGGGGGGGGGTTGATCAGGCAATGGGCTTTACATGTAAAGTGTTCCCAAAAACCCCTGTCCCCCCTACCTTTAGAAAAAAAAAGCTGGTGTGAGTTGGTCTTCCTGCCCTGCTTTGTACTGATTACCATTGTCCCGGAGCCTTTCCTCCCCGGCGTGACGGCGGGTCCCGGGAATGCGACCGCGCCAGCACCGTCTCTCCGCACCAACTTCCTGGAGGAAAAGCTAACAATTAACCTCAGATGGGGGGGGGGGACAAGCCTGAGCCCGCGGAATAGTTCAGCGACAGCGGATGTGGTTCCCATGTGCTTCCTTTCCATCCCCTGGCATGGATCGTTTGCAAGGCGAGGACTCCCTGGGTAATACAACCATTACTTGTTCCCGGGGAATGTTGTGCAATTAATTAATTGTCTTAATGAACTGCCGGTGCGGTATGTAGACAGACACTGTGGTTATGCAAATGGGAAGATGAGAGCACAGCGCAGTATGATCACGGAAGTGGTTCCGGACGACACGGAGTACCGTCGCGTTTGGTATTTACTCCTATGACTAACCCGCTGAGATGCCATTACGGTATTTCAATTATTTATTAGCATATTTATATTTGTAGTGAGGCAGACATATTTCTGCAACAGCCCTGTTCGATTTGAAAATAATACAATTAAAAGGGCATCTGTAAAGGTAGTAAATAATTCTCAGACCACGCAAGATGTACATTGTTATATCAGGAGGGGGACTACACAAAAACAGATTTTTTTTGGTAGAACACGCCGGACATAGGCCTATTTGTGCCCAAGTGAAACCAGTTTTTAAAATATACATACTAGGAAGTCACTGACCGTTTTTTTTTGTGTGCAGCAAACATAAACCTTCAGTATATTATAAGTGGCATGTATTTGTCAATTATTGTTGTTAATAAAGACTGACATTCGCATTATGAATTGTCTTAATATGAATGCATGTGTTGAACATTATTTATATTAATAAATGAACTTAAATAAATAGCATTTTCACTTTGTTGCTCGGCGCTCTGAGTGCGCCTTTGTTTCAGAGACACTCCCCTTGTTTCCCGGAGCACCCTAGTTCAGATTTCCCCGTGTATTAATCTGATCATTTTCCCGTTTGAAGCACCGCAAGTCTTATGCAGCTTATGCAGACGTCATTCTGCCATTTAAGCCTGTTATAGACAATGCTGTCCGCAGTACTTGCAAATAAATTGAATAAAACAGTCTGTACACGCATGATTTACTGGCATGACATTTAACCAATTCAGCCAAATCCCACACAGCAAAACAGTAGAGCATCAAGTTACTGGAACTTAAATCTTGCGTCTGGGCGACACACAAGCATGTTGGGGCTATGGTAAACAAATTAATCTTTTAATTAAACTTAAATTACCATGACCAAATTCTGCGTTAGACCGTGAAACGGGTACTCTGGCGAGGCTGAACGACGCGCTGCGTTGGCGAGGAGGGAGGATCGCACGGCGTAGGTGCCTCTCATCATCTCCTTAACTGAGATTTATTGCCAAAGTAAACACGGCGAACTCCAGTTAATGGCTGGTAATTGCCTTTTTGTTCCAGCATAGAACAAATCCGGAAAGTATGGGTCGTACATTTTACAAATGAAAGGAAAATACACAGGTCTAGCGTTGAAAGCTTCTCTTCAACCTGAAACTAAGACGTCCCTGGCAGTCCTTACACAATCCCTTTTACGGGTAGTACACCTTTATTATACCATTATACATCGTAATAGGACAGGTTTCTACCTAAACGGAGAACAGACGGGGAAAGCAGACACTAATGCCTTGGGGATGTCTCTGTTACGGACTGCGTGTGAGTGCACAGGAGAGCATCGTCTCATCACAGTGTGAATATCTGCTACCTTCACAGAACCACATGATTAAACATTAAAAGTTGCTAGTTTCTAAAAACACTTGTAGACTTCCAAGTCGTTTGCATTAGAACTCCCCCTTCTGGAACTGCGAGGGAACTTCGGCTTATGGGCTTTATTCAGAGCAGATAAAATTGTCGTTTTTGTTTGCGTGTTTTTTCCCATTTTGCATTGTTTTGTGTGTTGATGCCTATAGCCAGGTTTGGGGTGACAGTCTACATAGTATTACTCTCCATCATTTAAAATAGGCGCACAATAATGGGTTATGCTGCAAGCCATTATCCATAAACCAGACAAACGGAACTGATACACTTTAACGTACATTCATATCTGAGTATTAATGGATGTATGCATTAATATTACTCAATACTACATTTACAAAACGTGAGTATCATCACAAGGGCATCTTTAAGTCTAATCACATATTTGGCAATGGATTTGTAAAGAAAACAGTATTTCTTAATGAGAACTCATTAAATTAAGAACTTTAATTTTGTTTCAATACCCACTGCGAACGTTATTCATTCCACTTTACCTTGGATTGCACAGCAGAACTTCCAGGAAAAGGAAAGCAAATGTAGAACACCAGAATTTAGATTGGTCTAAGTAATGGATAAATAGGGCTAAATAATGTGTAATCATTTCCAAAATGCCACTGTAAACAAACTACAGCTAATGCTCAATTGTAATTACCGCGATAATCGTACAAATACAGCGGTGGGCTGACATTCGGATATACCTGCTTTGACCGTCGGCTTCCTGGGACTGGCTGTGGGTGGCGGATTAATGATCGGACAATAAGGTTCATGGTAACTTCACCGTCATTTCTGAGCACGACGGAGCCACGGAGGCATAATAAGCAATATCGCTGAGGAGCCGAGTGTTCCCGAGCAGCCCCGATGGACACCCGGGAGCATGGACGGGGAAGCGGAGCCCAGCTGTCCCACCACATCCACAGGTACTCCGGTGCTCCTCAGCCTCAGCGCTCACATCTGGAGCCAAGTCCCCGCACGGCGAGTCTCTCTGCTGTGCCCCCAGCCCTGCCTCACAGGTACCCACCCGCAGCTTGCTACTAATTTACTGCTACAGTAGTTTTCATAATTAGCGCCGCAAGGCCTCATTAAATCCGCTCTAATGAATAAATATTGTATTTCATAGCTTGATTACCAGATCAGCTCAATGCTTGAGCGTCGTAAACAATTATTTCCCTAAATATTCATCATCCAAAAGTGGATGATCATTGGTATTTAATGCTGGTATTTTCAAGTGCATCTCTATTATGCTAATAGTTTTTCAAGCATTTGTTTTTGAAGGAGAACTGGGGCAAATGTATCCACACAAATAAGATTTTACCTTTTGAGGTAACATGCTGAAAATCACATATAAAAAGGTTATTTTTGTGCTTTTAAAGCTTAACATTTTATTGGAATACAGCAGTTTGTTTTTTTGTGTCCTCACCTTTCAGATTATCAGCTGGCTTCCTTGCCAGACTGAAGGGAATATATCACCAAAGGATGGTTAATCAATTCCGCAAGCTCATTGGCCTAGACCACACATGGGCTGTATGCGGTCCAATCGCACTGGTCAGACTGGCATTGTAGCCCGCCCACTTGACCTCTGGCAAAGGTGAAGGAACACCACTA
Source organism: Petrocephalus microphthalmus (assembly GCA_026774405.1). Classification (NCBI taxonomy): domain Eukaryota; kingdom Metazoa; phylum Chordata; class Actinopteri; order Osteoglossiformes; family Mormyridae; genus Petrocephalus; species Petrocephalus microphthalmus. The sequence continues at coordinate 8,972,488 of JAODKK010000034.1, forward strand.
AGCATCATAACCAAGACCATTCCTTCAGGAAAGTATGGGAGAGAGGGACGAAGACATCGCTTAAAAACGAGACCATGATTTACAGGTATGAGGCTCCCATTAGAGGCTGCTAATTGTTTCCACACCATTAGTGATGGTTATCCAATGAAGGATCCTAACAGGCACCATTGTCAGGCAGTCGGCACTGATGTCACAGAAGAGTCTTGATCTGTGACATACCCTCGACTCCAGAGGTACCAGGGGGCGCAAATCAAGTTTCTCTTACACCACTCCCTCATCATACAGGAGCAGTCAGTATCGCAACCGCTGTCCATATCCACAACCTTCCCCAAGGTAAAAATTTCCATTAATTTAGATGTTTTTGCATTCTCAGGTTTGACATTTTAAATTGAAAAATGGCTATAGTTCTAATTTAATAGATAGCATAGTCTTAGTCTAATTAAGAGTGTTAATGCCACTTAAAAGTTTTGCAGTAATTTTCAAACTGTTCAGAACACTGGAATTCCTAGAAGCCCAGTCAAATCACAATGCCAATTTCAAAAGTTCTGAAATGTGTCACACAGATACCCTTTACAATAATGAAAAACATTGTCCTATATAATGCCGTCTAATAAAGCCTGATCCAACGTAAAAAAAATTTGGGTAACCAATGAATAAAACTAACAAAAACAGGGCTCAAGAGTTTGCTGTAAATGTTTATTGTACAGTGAAGTATGCAGTACATCAGCATTTACACCTCATATAAAAAACTGTCTCAGAGAAAAGTCTTAGCATCTAAACTCAAACTCTACTCATCCAAGTTAATAGATTTCTTGGGAACAATGCAAGTGCAGACAATCAGTTAAGGCACATCTCACAGGAAGGCTCCTACCTAGCCAGACTAACACACACTGCCACTCTTCCCCAGTGCCTCTGTACTGAAGCAGTAGCAATTCACCAAAGCAGTATCTCACCTCTTAAAACCGAATGCAAAGTCATTTAAGAGCACAATCTCACAATGTAAGTTATATGAACCGTAAGTGGTTAAATGACTGACTCATGAGTGGAACACTCAAAACGTTAGGCACAAGACCCAGGACGAAGGAGATTTCAGTATCCAAACGTACAACTTAAGCATACTAGCCAAAAAAAAAATAAAAAATAAAAAAAAAAAAATTCACATGACCCAAAATCAGGTAAAGTAAAAAATCAAAAATTACCGTTTTCTATGTCAGTACACAAGTTTCCCATTTTTCCCTGAAATGCCAACAAAATACCGCTACAGAAATCAAAGCAGGTCTGTGAGCGCGTGAAAGCCTACGGATGCCCCAAATACAGGAAGCGGCACGGCTATTTCAGCACCTATCACAATAGATTTTTTGTATACAAACGGGACAATGCGCCTGCTTATTTTATACATTTAAAACAATGTAATTAAGGGAAGCATTCTCTCTAGGTCATTTAATGGCCTACTGACAAACGACATATCAACAGAATACAAGATGTGCGTTTTAAGATATGAAAGGCAAATCGAAACCCCAAGCATCAGCTTAGAAAGGACAGAGGAGGTCTCCAGACAGTTACTGCTTCTCCTCCATCTCCAACTCTCTTTTCAGGCTGTAAATAAACAAACAGCAGTTATTACACCGTGATGCTGAAACATCATCCTTCACGTCAGAGTGACAATACTGCAGACAACACTGTCACTATCTGTCCTGCCACCATTTTGCACTGTCAAACAAAGACAGCACCTATTTCTGGTTTCACCTTTTCTTGCTGTATATAGCTTATTTTTACATCTCCTGCTGTGTTATTCTATATTCACCACCCTTCATTGTGTATGTCAGAGGTATGCTTTTCTCCCTAGGCCCAGACTCCATCAGGGGAAGGAGCAATCATGCAGCCTAGATTTAATTGGCAAGTGAGTAGCCCTAGTATCTTTTACATTGATGGCTGGAGTGTCACTAAATGACATTTCACACTCATTGCAAAGCGACAATGATTCTCATCTATAAACGGGGGGAAAAAAAGGAGCGTGGGTAACCTTTTCAGGTAGGCGTGCACGTTGTCGTAGCCATGGTACTTCGCCAGGTAGACCAGGACGCCCGTGGCGCAGCGGCCCTCCCGGGCCCGGCAGAAGCTGCAGTTGCAGATACCCCTGCAGGGGGGGCACTGCCACTCCTGGAACACAGCCCAGTTTCAGTTTGCTTTTCCCTCTCAAGGGCACCACATTGTGCCAAGAAATGGTACAGGGACCATCTAAGCTGGAGCAGAACTGTCCAGAACTGAGCGAAGCTGCAAGACTCACCGGATTCAGCAGGGCGTCGCGGACCTCCTCTCCGTAGCGGTTGCGCAGGCACGGCCCGCAGAACTGACCTCTGACCCCGACGCACTCGGGGTTGCGGCAGCTGGTTTTCGTGTCTGTGGTCTTCTGCCGGCACTGGTGACACGTGGATCCCTGGGCAGGACACGACCGATTTATGAACACGAAACGTAAGACTGGGAGCGAAGGAACAGGCCGCCATTGGACAGAGATCCCGGCGAGGGGCGGAGCTGACGGCGCACTCACGGTGGAGCGGTTGTACACTTTGTCTCTGACGCTGAAGCAGATGTTGTCCAGCTCCTCTTGGGTGATCTCGCTCACCGGCCGCACCACGTGGGGAATGGCCAGCATCCCTTGGAAGCTGCGCCTTCGGGGCTCCCTCTGAAACACACACACACATAGTCTGGTCACCTGCCACACTGACGCGTGGGTGACAAAGACCTTCCATTCCTGGCGGGACAACTGCTTCGGGGGGGTGACCCACCATGGGCCTCTCATAAAATTCTGACAGCGGATCAACCAGCTGATCTTTTTATGAGACCAGTGACACCTGACCGTTATCTAGGGGGAAGATTTTTGACATCCCATGGCAGGACAGATCCCAGCTCCACATGAGAATAAATAAGCAGGCGGTATAACGCAGACGTAGCCCTCCCCTGCTCACCGGCTCCTCATCCTCCTCGTAGTAGCGGCTCCTCCGCACCAGACTGTACCGGTCCTCAGGGTCCTCGGGGGCCGGGCTGGGCGGTCCGTCCACAGCAGCGCGAGAGCGCGTGTGCGGTCGGGAGAGACGCTCTGGGTTCCTCCGCTGGGGTCCGGCGCCCTGCAGAGAGCGGCGCGCCACGCGGCGGGGCTGCGGGGGCGACAGAGTACCGCCAACACGATAAGGATCCATCAGCCCCCACTCTTACCCCCAAGCATTTCACTCTTTACCGTATGGACCTCCAGGATGCCAGCCACTCACCGAGTCCACGGACTGCAAGGAATGCCTTCTGGGAAAGAGCCCGGGCACTTTGTTTAGCTCCGACATGAGCTTTGCCAGCTGAGGAGACAAAACCACGAGAGTGAAGACCCCAGGCCCAGAGTGTCACCACAGCCTGCCCTCCCGCCTGGCGCCACACCCACCATCGCCTTGTTCTCCTTAATGTTAAGCGCCCGCTTGTCCATAAAGTTCTCCCCCTCGTCCGAGTCGGACCCTCCGTGGCGCGGTAAGGGCTCGTCCGCCGGCTTCGCTTTGCCCGCCTTCTTGACGGGGAACTTCAGCGCCACCTTCAGGGCATGCGAGCGCCTGTTCCGGCGCTGAGGCCCAGAAGCCTCGGAGTCGGAATCCACTTTCTGAAAGAGCACGCAGAAACAAGTCTTAAAAATGTATCCAGGGGGATGCAGGGAGACACCATCTCATTGTTGTGTGACTGGAAACTTCCAGGAGCTAAGATGCAAGAGAAAAAAAAGAGGGACGAAATTCCAGGGACCCATCAAACTGAAAAGTCACTGTTATTAACAGACAAAGTGCATCTGCAAAATGTCTTCGGTGCATTTGGAGGCAAGGTCTTGTATTAATCAAGACAGCAGTTTTAGCTGACCTTTCAGTAATGGCATGCTATTACCTCAAGTTGCCATTTACAATAATCATTTTTAAAATTACTTGAAGTGTTATTCAGCTCCGAGGATCTTTCTTGTTGCATTTAATCTTTCGCCCTCCTCTGCCTGTGACCCTAACACATTTCGTTTAATGACAGGGAATTTACATCTTAATTGCAAAAGAGATACACTGACATTTCAGACTAAAATACACAAAGGAAAATGAAATTCCTCTGCTATAGTTTAGGACTCGAAAGGTATTAAAGTAATGTGTGGGTCATTTAAACACCCGAATGCGCCTTTGTGCTCAGGGGACCACTCACCATAGCCTCCATCTCATTGTTGAAGTCACTGTCTTCAGACGCACTCTGCACCTTGTGCTCCGTTGGGCCCATGACCACCTTCGTCACCTTGGGCCGCTTCGAGGATTTCTTCTACAAAGAGTTAAAGCTCAGCATCTTTGCTAGCCCCTCCCATCAACAAAAGCCCACACAATTAAGGCTTTGTGGCAAAGGAATCCATGAAGGCACACCGTAAAACCCATCACCAGGAACTTGTTAATCGCGAGTTCGGGAAACTGACTGCCTGTTGACTACTTACGGTGTTGGCAAAGCCGTCTGAGCCAAAACTGTCACAGCTGTCATCAGAAGAGGAAGAAGACTCCATTGGCACCAGGGGGACATTCCGATAGCTGCGCAAACTCATCCTGGTATATGGGGTCTGGGGGACCTGACCACGCTGCATCAAAGCAAAGGGACAGTCAGCCATCATCTTGAACCGCAGAGTGTAAGCCAACCTGCTTTAGGACTGTCAGGCTGCAAGATTCACAATGCAGCAGCCTGACTGGAAGGCAAACATCCTCTCCGGATACCAGCAGCACCTCATGCTCCTCAATTTAATCTAATTTCATTTCCTTCAGGTGTCAGCTGCTTTTAGACGTGCATGCAGAAAACTGGAGCAGTGTGAGCGATCGGGACTAATGGCGATTAATCATTAGGGCAGCAACTCAGCAATACCTACAGAATTAGGGCAAACTGATAGCAGGCATACGCGTCTAAATCCACGATTGAACGCGATCACAATGCATTTAGATAAATACAGAAAGAAAATCTGCCAAGTATTTCGCCAACTCCAGCTGGGTTGGAATTTTACAACTTAACTCTTAATTGCCCGGACTTTATCAAATAAAGCTGACGCCCTGTGGACTATGGCATAACATGCTCAAATCAGTCCAGGGTACGTGATCACACTCTCTGTGGGGCATTCAGAAGGTGAAATAACTCCGGTTTGCCAAATTCACAATTTTTCAAATTAACAAAATTAATACACGTCTCATAAAATGATCCCAGTCATAAAAACATCAGAAGTAACCCACAAAGCATTCAAAGTTGACGATGCCCAGTTACTCAAAAATAGTTTGTGCAAGTTTATAAATGTAATTAGATGACTTTAAACTCCCGTTTTACTAATACGAATACCGTTAACATTTCTAATGGCTACTTGTAAGCATTCTAGCAATGCGTCTAGTTACGATTAAGTTATGCCGAAGTATAACTCGGCACCACTGGTGACCAGTCACAAAAACGTACACACGTGTACATGTGCCTTACCTTCGTGCGAGATGGGCGCATTTTTTTAAGAGTTTGTAGTTCGGTATCTGCCGACTTGTTCGCTTTCTCGGAGCGGCGTGTCGCTGGCAGCGCGGCTTTGCACAAAGTAACTCCGCGCCACTAGCTGCAGAAAATCTCGTGCACGGATTTCCCGCGCCGACAGTCCTTACAGATAAATAAAATACACGTTTAATTCTTATACAAAACGTGTCAAGTAAAAAAAAAAACTTACCACATAGTATATCTATAAAGACGAATATTAATATATACATGTGTGCCTGTGAATCAATTTTGTGTTTTTTTTATTTTAAAAATGTCGTTCTCGTATTACATACTTTTACCGTTTTAGGCACCGCGTCGTGGCGCCAAATTCTACTTTTGGGGGGCATAGAAAAAACACTTCAATAGTCTATGAGCTTTAAAGGTCTTAGGGCGGAATTCTGTGTATTAATAATGTCTGTTTGAGTCGGAACACTAGGCTGTAAATCATTTCCACAGTGTATTACACACATGCCTTGGTGTTTATCCTAAATACAACATAGACTTTACAACGCAGTGAACATTAACGATGCATCTGCCTTTTGTTTGTTGAAAGCACCAGACCAACACTATGCTAGTCAAGATGAACCTTCTGCGTGCAAATTATTCTATCGCACGCGTCTAAACATCCTCTCTACTATAGTTATCACGGGGGGTGACTGCAAGCGAGTGAAATGCGTCTCAACTGATGTTGTTAAACCTTATTTCCACGTTAAAAGTGGAATCAGGGTGGATTGGTAAAGGTTAGGAGTAATTCGGGTTTGTTTCTTAATATATGAATGTAAGTGTCATCTTTCACAAATTCGGTTCAAGTACAATTTTGAATAAGCATAGTGATAATGCCATGCTTGACTGCACTTCGCGGATTTATTTACTTATGGAGAAAGGCAACCCCGAGCCAAGGCGCAGAGGAAGCGCACGGGTTGCCGTGTTATGCACACCCCAGGTACCCCTCCGGAGGTTATCTTCCATCACTTCACATCCTGCACGCTTCGGCTTAAGGGCTGCAAGCGCCGTCTTCCGAACGCGGCACCGTGGCGGGGACGTTCCTGCGTCTTACGTAATACGTTATTGTGCGTCGCTTGCAGCATGGCGCTTTAGGACGTTATTGATGCAAATAATTCCGCACTTATTCGCTCTCATTTGTCGCCGGTTAGTGGCTCATTACGCTAATCCCCCCCGCTCGGGGTCGGCGTGTATCAGCGGTGCGGACCCTCCTCCTATCAGACCCAAGGCGCCGGAGGACGGCCCTGCCTGCTCCACCCACTTCTCCCGTTTTCCGCGTCGGTAGGAGGGCTGAGTGCCGAGGTGGCGCGTCCTTCACCAATAAAGGTCCTTGTGTATGATGCACTTGCTGGAGCAGGCCACCAAGGAATGATCTGCGCCAATTACATCCACCTTTGGCAGAGGAATGCTTGCTTACAGCGCTGCTAGGGATGGAAGACAGTCCATTGTGATTTAAGCTAAATAAATGAAAACACCTTATTTGACTTTGACACTCGAAACTGTAAGCTATTCATCCAATATCTAATCATATGATTGGATATTTACTATTGTAATAGAGTAAAATACAGCAGCACACTTGTTTTGGGAGATTAACCAAAACACTTGGGTCACAATTTCAGATCCTTAACCCCCCCTAGAATGCTAAGGTTTCTGCAGTGGTCCAGGATGTGGGAATAATCAAGGGACTCTTAGCTTGGCTGACAAAAACCCTCAGTAAAACACTCAGCTAAATAATTTCACACGAGTGACTGTCCTCTTTGACATTATGCATACATCACAGAGTTCACAGAGACAGGTTCATTACTTCGAAAGGTACAAGTAGTCAAAGTGGAAGTGGCAACAAGATCTTTAAAATTAGAAATAGCTAAGGGGGTGGAGGGTTACAATTATCTGACATGTCAGCCATCAATTTCCATCTGCCAGAAACTAATTAATTCAGTTTTGAATAGAGAGAAATCCAATAGCCTTAAGGAAACACCACAGAAACCCTCAATATCTTGAAATATTGTATTTTTCATGTAAAAAATATAATAGCCATTTTTGTTGTAATGTATAACTAAATAATTAATGCATATTTATGCATATTTTATCGCAATCCTAATATTTTCCATATCTTACGGGGAGTTTAATGGTATTTGGAGCATAAATTCCATAAAATATATTCAGTGAAAATAATGACAGCAGTTGCTTTGCAGAGGAAAAAAAAACTTCAGAATAACTCCAGATTCATGAACTTAAGAAGAAATCTCTCCATCCCACATCTTGTCTACTAACAAAGAACTTTTTTATATTCCTTTCCCAGTTATAGATCCAAAGGTCACCACCTAACTGCACTTGGTTCACGGTCCGGGTGAGTCTATTGTGTGTGGATCACAGTAGACGAGATCACAGGAGTGGCACTAAATACATTTCCTGTGAGGATTGAAGACCGGCTCCAGCGTCCCGTGGGGCTCCAAAAGGGAAACGTCGGCGAGCCTGGGGCTCAGGGTGTACGCTAACGACTCCGCTTTGGCCCCCAACAAGCGGCACCGGGGGCCGGGGGCCGTGGTCCGCACCGGTCTAATCACTCTGGCAGAAACAATGTCTGGTAATGATGCACAGGACCGGGGCACTTTTAATGACAATTCATACATAATTCAGCACCTTTCGCTTGGCAGTGTGGCGATACCCTCATTAGCGGGGGCCCTCGCTGCCGTGTCAGATGGCGGCCGCACAATCGCAAGCCCTCATTTCGTCTTTGAGGAGTGCAGCTGCTTCCATGACACGGCCAGCAAAAGGGGGTGCAAAAAAAAAAAAAGAAAACAGCACGCCGGTTTGTTTTATTTAGCGCGGAAAAAAAAAAAAAAACCTTACAGTTTGTAAAAACAAGGCTGACACGGAGCCTGACACCAGCTAGGAGAAAATAATTAGCTCTCATTTTCGCAGGGCCCTGTTTCCGTCTTCCCGCTGTGTTTCTACCCACTAAAACCACCACATGTCAGTGGAAATGGGAGGCAATTAGCAGGCTCATTTCAGCCTCGCCGAACGCACTGAAAAGAGACTATTTATGATGGGACAATGAACAGCTGAAAGATTAAATAACATTTGCCTTTTAAAAAGAAAATGACTTCTGCCTAAATGGGCCATTTTTGATTATATTCAAACAGTAAGTGGAGGAACAGTCGTTTGCCACCCTTTAAGACCCTAACAAAAGACCCGGAGCAAGTGGGAATGAATTTAAAGCCTTGCTTTAGATGAAAGCCCCCCCCCCCTCCCCCATCTCTTTTTTTTAAGAGCAATACATGCCTTGTTATGAAAGAAACACACTTAGCATGATAGTGGTCAATATGTGAGAAAGTGGCAGACACAGGGTAATGACGAGTACTTTTACACAGTGAAATGAATATGGAAATTGGATATTTCCTAGATAAAACGCGCCGCCAACCTAGACATTGTTAAAACGCCAAGATTTTAATTAGCAGTGACAATAGTATATTTTAGAATGAGGATATCAACCTAGATGTGTTCAAAATAATTAACAGAGAGGAGATAAATCACTCCGACCTGGGTGGATGGATAAATCTCACTTAAAAGAGGAAATAGATTGCACAGCATTAACAGAGAGGATTATTTTTGCTGTGTTTGATATATGACAGCAATCCTTTCGGCTGATTTAACCATAATTCTCACTGCCGTCCTCATAAAGGCTTTGAGCCACACCACACTAGCAGGAGGACAATCTGACTCGGCTGTTCAGTGGTCCCAGGGCTACTTCTACAGATCTGACCCCTACCTTCTCCTAGTCATCTCCCTGCTCAGCCCACCGGTGAGGGAATGAGTGAAAAGCATCAGCATATCCATCTCATTTTGATAAAGAACATTCATAAAAGAAGCTTTCATGACAAGATCAAAATGGAAATCCATCCATATCAAAATGGAAATCGCTCACTTCTGGTATAATAAATTGTTGCTTGATGCGTCTACTGTCAATCCTTTTCTGAAGAATGGGCCAAATTTGCTGTTTGATTTTACCTTGTGTGCAACTCTATATTTTACATAGGAAAAAAGATGTTAGAATGTTATAAATAAACATTTGGCACTCGGCCATTTTGGTGAAGGGACCAGCAGGCTGTGCAATGGTTCTGTCGTTTTAATGTTAGTGGGTCAGCCTATGACTTTTAACCTGGCTTTTGTCATTCTGCTGTCACCTGGGAAGTCCTGTCTGTGACATGTCACATGCACACGCTTGGCTTAAGTCACGTGAGACGCACGTGCATGCAAACGCGCAAAGACACGTTTCACATCTACGCGTTCCATGCAAGTGCAACGTAACTTAATGGCAAGGTTTAATACTGTTTAGATGTTGGCTCTTGGCTTTAAAGGTATGCTAGCAACATGAATGTAAAGGAACAAAATGCAAGACCCCCCCCCAAAAAAAGGCTAAAGAAGAGAGTAACTGCGGACCTATACAACGATGTTTCACTCATCGCAATAGTAGCAATAGGTGATTACTGAGACTACAGCCAGCGGTATAAGGACGTACAGAGATAAAATGCATATTATTTTCATTAAAAAAGCATATGAATCAAAATAATACGTAATTTATTTCCCATCTTCCACAAAAACTTGCGCACTTCTACATGTTATTGCTTTAAAGATAAACGGTGGATAATCAAGAATCTCCCTGCTTGTGTTGTTTTGCATTATAAGACCAATAAGTGACAAATACATAAACACTTAAAATATAAATACTAATGCTGTAATTAGGACATCTCACGGAAAATGGAATTTTTCTTTTACCGTACTGTTTTTCTGAGATATTGCGTTTTTTGCATTTCAAACACCTAGGTTTTGAAAACGGCATGAATTTAAACGCGTTTTAGTACGTCTGTCTGTCGGCTATTAACGTAATCATGCAGAAACTCCCCAGACAAAAATAATGATTTCATCATTGTGATGAAGCGCATAGTAAGTAGATGGATTCAATGACGCCTTTAAGAGACAAAGCCTTAAATTATCCATTTTCATTTTGCAGCTGGTAATATCTGTTAATCCAGCATCCAGTTCTGCTTCAGAATAATTTCTATTAAAAGCTTTCAGTGCACTGAAAGCGTCTTTTTGCCAGTCTCATGCCTCTTCTGCCCAGCTGCTCATCCCACTTACAGACTGTCGGAAGTAAACAACATCAAAAAACCCCTCCTGGCTGCCAAGATCTTATTACGTACATCATTTAATTAAAGTGACAAAACATTGCGCTTCGTGGAGCCGTATTATATTTCGCAAATTGCTTGCATCGTTTATTAAATTCCGACGCATGCTGTTGACAAAGGGAATCAAATCGGTACTAAAGGAGGAAAGGCAAGTCAGCATAAATCGTGCACTAATTGAGATTCCATTCAAAGCACATAAGCGCGCTTGGCTCCCTGGAGCGGCCACCCGTTCACAAGATGCTGCCCCTTGTGGCCGAAGGCGCAATAGCACCCTTATCAGTTTGTTCATACCAGTCGCAACTTCTAACCTCCACTCAACAGAGCAGTTCATTAATATATATATATATATATATATATATACGTGTCCCAGCAGCATAAGTTTTAACTTCACAAACGTAAGGTTTCAGAGACTGGCTTCCTTTGGCTAATCCTAATGAAGCTTAATAAAATTCTAGGTAGTATCTTTTTATATCATAACACACAAATATACATTATTTCATATTCCACTCTGAAAAGCTGCATGGTTAATAAAAAAAAACTTCCGTGAGAAGTTATGGTGTCTTTAGGCTCACAGTGGCTGTTTTCTAACTAACCACTAGAGGGCAGACAAAACCACATATGAAAACGAGCACAGAGTACGTAAAAAGTTTCTCAAAAATTATATTGAAAAAAGTCGTGTACAGAAGAGAAAGAAGCAAAACAAAATTTCACAACGCAGAATCATAGTAAAAATCTAAAACTTAATACTCATACAAACTACAATTACTGCTTTAAACAACATGTATGAAACTGCAATCGTAAATATTAAATATAGATAATATACAGGTAGTTGACTTTTTCACACTAGCGTGGGTGCGGAAAACCAGCTGGTACCATAGTAATTGACAAATGTGTTCAGATAGCCCATTAAATAAGCAATAACATTAATAAGTACAATAATAATCAACAATCCTCAAACTGAACGAAACCCTGTTCATTGTTTTCCTGATACTGATTTCTAATCAGGTGTGACCTCTGGCACATCTTCAGGTGATTCTTGCCTAAGGATAAGGACACCAGGCTCACTTTAAGGATGGGATGGTCATTGGGCTCCTGTGTTCAAGCCTCCCCGGGGTTCTGGAAGTCTCTCAAACACCAATCAAATACACAGTCGCTCCTGGGATTTCGAAACATAGGATAGGCATACAAAATATAAAGGGACCCGCAGGGATAGACCCAGGCGCCGGGCGGTGTTTAAAACAGGGCCCGGGCATCCAAGAAAACACGACATCGCCGAGGCCTGAACAAACATCTGACAGGAGGACGGATGAACCACTTGCATGTTTAAATTGCAGCACGCTGGAGATTTCAGAGAAGTAGCTGCAGGAAAATGTGCTGTAAAACATCCTTGGTTGGGCCACTGAGCCACGACGGCAGAAGACCAGCAGTCCCTGAGGACCTGCATGTCTTCTGACCGATCCATGACCTGCAATCAGAGCCCTCCGCAGCCCCCCCCCTCCCCCGGCTCCCCCATGAGGCCTCCTTTTAAAGTTCTTAAACATGCTGCACGTCATGTCAGGGCAGGAAGAGTATATTATCCACCGGTTCTGTGTACTTCTGCACACGTGATAAGGGGGCTCTGCCGAGGCATCGTAAAGCGGAGGGGGGTGGGGGTTACGATGGATCCCAGGGGGCCTAAAATATATGGAACATAATTAGATTCGTCTGGATTGGGGGTCACAGTATGGCATGCTTTCATGGGACCCAAAATCTCTCCGGGATTTGGGGGTCAGTCGGCTTCGTGACGTGTCCCCATCTGATTTAACTCAATGGCGCCCCCCACTGGCACCCCGCCGCCAATGAAAAGGTACATAATTGCGTCGCGGCGCGATTCGAAATGCCAATTTGCCATAAAGGGGCCGGCGCCTCCCCCGGCGGCTTCCTCCTCCGGCTCTCTGCTCCCAGCGTGACGCGCGATACATTCGCAGGTGGCGCGTGAAAGTGCTGGCGGGGGCGAGTCTCTCTCGCCGGGCCTCCCGCGTGCAGGGCCCAGACGGGGCCCTTTAACGCCCTGCTGCAAATGGGCTCTGTGTGCCAGCATCAGTGGGGAGAAAAAGAGAGCACCTTTTCTCTATAAACGACTGAAACGGGAAACTAGTATAAATGTATCCGATTGTTGGAGACTACAGGTGGCAAGGCAGAAACACAGACCTCCAGGGCTGGGGGTTCAAATCCTGCCCCTGCTCCTTTGTGTGGCTTTTGTATGTTCTCGCTGTGTCACATGGGTTACTGCCATGTGCTCTGCTTCCTGCTTCAAATATGCAGGTTGCTGAATTGTGCATAATTGCTATAAATTGATCGTAGTGTATGAGAGACGAACTGGGGTCCCGTGCAGGATCTGCCCCCATTTTGTGCCCTATGCATTCTGGGAAAAGCTCCAGGGCTCCCCACCTATATCGGCTAAGCGGCTAAACGATAGTTGGGTGGATGCAAGTGATTAAAATGAAAATGTTTTTGCAGAGATGGAAAACATGATCTGTAATTTATCTTGGACAGGATCAACGGTGCCTGGAGCAAAATTCCAGAAGTATGGGGCACAAGACACAGCCTGGATGGAATGCACGTCCAACACAGAGCACGTGCATTATGGGAGGTTTAGAATTACCAAATCAAAGCTGCACGCGTTTGAACTGTAGCGTGAAAACCATGCAATTCGGGGAAAACACGCAAACGGCATACTAAGTGGGGGCGAGATTCAAACCCACAACCCTTGGGGGGGGGGCAGCAGCATGACCCACTGAGCCACAGTGCCACCCAAGAACAGGCTCTCCTTAAGATGTGCATGAGCATGAATCTTATCTATACTTATTTGAGGGAAGTTATAGCATAGTAGACAGTTTACTTGTGACCACAGTTAAAACACAGGCCAATGCAGGGCAAGCGAAGGACCTCCCCACAGGCCACACCAAGAATCAGGCTCTAACCAGAGGCCTAGTCGCTGTCCTCGGACCAGTCAAAGTCCTCCAGTCCCACGGCCATGTTGATCTTGCGTCCCTTGCGGACGCTGCAGGACTTGGAGGAGTTCTGCTGGGCTTGCATGTTGACCTGCATGCCTGAGTGCAGCACCGGATTGGCCAGGTCCAAGGCAAACATGTCCCCGAAGCCCTTCATCATGGCCTGCAGGCTCCGGCCGTCCACCTCGCCGTTGCTGGAGGCCGTGATCTGGCAGGACATCTCCGAGCTGTTCGACTCCTCCATTGTGGACTCGAAGAAAGACTCGGCGCTGATTTTCGCAGCAACAGGTAAGAAGACCTGCGAAAGAGGAGAGAGCAGAAAGATGGATGGATGGATGGATGGATGGATGGATTGATTCGGCACAATCCACACGTTCATGATGAGAATTGAAGATACTTTCCTTTGTATTTATACTTACGCTAACATTCTTATGCTGGCATGACGTAAAATATTCAGGAAATATTTAGTAACTGTACAATAATAAAATTATGGAGGACTACCAATTCCTGTTACTGCATTAGAATAATTTCTATTTATAGTATGGTTGTACATGACATTTATACCACAATACTTCAGAAGTCATGAATCTGATCAGAAGACCAATCAGAGGAATTTGTCATTATCCATAAAAGGTGTAAGCCAGGTATTGCTCAGTGTGTCACACAAAGAATACTCAGTGTGTTAAGTGCAGATTTGTTGTTCAGTGCAGATTGTTCAGCGTGTTACATACCAAACACTCAATGTGTTGACACAGTGTATTAAGTGCAGATAGTGCTTAGTGTGCTGTTCGGTGTGCAGGCGGTGCTCAGCGTGCTGTTCAATGTGCATGCGGTGCTCAGTGTGCTGTGCGTTGTGCATGCGGTGCTCAGCGTGCTGTTCGGTGTGCATGCGGTGCTCAGCGTGCTGTTCGGTGTGCAGGCGGTGCTCAGCGTGCTGTGCGTTGTGCATGCGGTGCTCAGCGTGCTGTTCGGTGTGCAGGCGGTGCTCAGCGTGCTGTGCGTTGTGCATGCGGTGCTCAGTGTGTAGTTCCGTGTGCAGGCAGTGCTCAGTGTGCTGTGCGTTGTGCATGCGGTGCTCAGCGTGCTGTTCAGTGTACAGGCGGTGCTCAGCGTGCTGTCCGGTGTGCAGGCGGTGCTCAGTGACTCACAGGGCTCCTGGACTGCTCCATCAGCTTGCGCTCCCAGATCTTGAGGCGCTCCTCTCTCTCCTTCAGCTGCTGCTCCTTGGTGCTCAGGTCCCTCTCCAGCTTCTTCAGCCTCTCCAGCGTGGCCTCGATCTCACACCTGGGGGGCACCATGGGACAGACTCAGTCCCAGAGATAGGCTGCATGGTTAATGCTGCAGCCATCTGCCAGATAAGTGGTACAGAAGATGGATGCATGGATGTCTAAAGTAGACTAAATTCCATGCGACTAAGGCTGCACTGCCATGTTTGACCACCAGGTGGAGCCGTGAAGGACATTACAAGCAGCAGTGCTAAATCAGTGAGCTCTAGCTATGGTTATTTATAACTGGACATGTGACAGAGGCCCCCCGCCCTCCACCTCCTGCCACAATCTTTCCACTCATGCTCCAAACTTCACTCATACCTGTTTTTCTTGCTTGCCACTCTCCTGACAAACGCCTTCAGAATTTCCCGTCCCCCAGACATTCTCTGCCCACCCTCGCTGTCTGATCCCGCATTTCCTCTGATCCATCTTCGCCCCCTTCCCTTCCCATGTTTTCTTTTAATCCATTAGAAACTCCTTCTGGATTGTTTCCCGACCCACTTAAAATAGAGTGTAACCTGAGCCCCCCCCACCCCCCCCCGAGTCTCAGCCCCCAG
>JAODKK010000034.1:9133972-9144737 GCA_026774405.1 Petrocephalus microphthalmus
AAGCTTGATGTCGGTGCCAGGCTCTGTGTAAAATTTCGCCCTGCCCCCGATTTTTAAAGAATTAATGTTTGCGTTGTTAAGTTGTTTGTAAACGTCTCATGGACAATTATGCAACATTTAAATTATTGTTTTTTTTTGTATTTATTTATTGTGTGTGTTTTTGTTTTTCGAAATATGAAAACAAGACGTATATCCAGAACAGCGAGTTTTTTTTTTTTTTACAATATATGCAAATCGTTATAGTGGGGCAGATCTTCGTGACATCTCAAGTAAATGTAAGCATTGCGGTAATAAATTAAACATGTAGCAGCCTTTAAAACGGTAATGTTGGATTTTGAAAGTGACCTCGAGTTTGTTAGCAAACATGTTTTGTATGTACCAAAAATTGTTTTTATTATATATTATTTCCATATGAGGTTAAGTGGAGCATATCGGACTAGTTTGCATTAAACTTAAAGTCTTTGCTGTTATAAAATATATCTGTTTAATGTAAACAATTTGTTTAATTTACACCGTGAAATTACCTAATGTGTTCTATAAAATATTTCCCGTTTCCTAACTTATTTTATTACGAAAAAATCTTATTTACAGCTGTAGTTAACAATTCGAGAACGATTTAAACAGAAACACATTCTGTCTTTTATAAGAAAGGCCAATCCTGGTTAAGAGTTTTTTTTACAAGCATTGGGGAACGCATCGCTTCTGCGGGTCGTAAATTCTAATCCATTCATGCCCCTTTAGCCGAATTTACGCGCAGCATATTCAACTTCACTCGCACAATCTGTAAATGTACGCGCCTTGTCAATTTTACATGTATGCGCGGCTGCAGTAATATCTTCCGCGTTCGTAAATATTCCGTAAACTATTTTAACTTAAACGTCGCGCTGCATTTCATCTTACGTTATGTTTTAGTTCGGAAACTTAACGATAGAAAAATCGCTTTTGAAAAGCCTATGTACTGTAATACATAACTATATAACTGTAGAGTTACGGGACGAAGGACGCTATGTTTGCGTATTAGATCTGTAAAATTATTCTCGAACAAACGTAAACGGTAAACACTGGATTTTATACCGGGATATAGGTACTAATAATCATATTTTAATTTATTTCTCTGCTAAGGGTTTTTTCTGTGCGTGTGCTGCAATGGCACGTCGGTTTCCTTGGGTAAGGTCCGGAGAATGCGATGCAGACAGGATGATTAACAGACACCGGACGGAGAGCCCGAGGCGCCGTGTGAGAGAGTGGTTCAAGGCACGCAACGCGCCTTGGCATGTGAGCGATGGGTTGAGGGCGTTCTGCTGAGCGCTGCCCCTCAGACTCTCTGGAGTCACTACGCCTCTCCCAGACTTTTTATTAACTCTGATCCGCCAAGGGGGGAAAAAAAATCTTAAAAAACGCCCCAAGCAAACCAACGTGGAAACATTTCTGCTACATTGGCGTCGGTCAGCAGAGGGCTTGTGCATGGGGCTGTACGCAGAAGCGGATCCCTCGGCTGACAGAGGCCGGCTCCACATCTGCTCGCCGAAAATGGCAGCGGAACTGAGTCCGAGGAGTCGAAGAACATCGTATTCGCGCGGCGCATTAAAACGTTTCACGAGCTTACTGTCCGAATTTAATCATGTAATAAATCGCAGTCCACAGAAGTGCAGGAACTATAACATTTCTAGGACCGTAGCAAAGCAGCATATTTATTTAACAATGGTGATATATACTAACCACAAACCCATTTGTATGATACAGCTGTCCACCCTGAATACCGAAAATTTATTATGGTTGTATATTTTATAATAAATCATTGCAGACAATTAATAACGCACAATATAGCAATACATTAATTGCAGTTTACTTAATATACATTAGTAGTATATTTTTACCGTAGTACTAGCGGCCTTCATTTTAATGCATAATGTACAGCGTAATACGAGCACACTTTATTTTTAAATATTTACTTTGAAGCGGTGGTTTTTTTTTCAGTGTGTAGCCTTTATTTCTATATTGCACACAGTATTGTTAATACGGCTAAAGCTGTTTTATTTATTCACAATGCCTTGCCGTAAATGAAGGGATCGTTTTTAATAGAAATAAAATCCCTTGCCAGGGAATGCTATATTGCTACCTGTGACTTTAATACATTTTGGGGAAGCAATGGCATCCGCGCCAGCGAGACGCTCCAAAACGAAATTGGGCAGAGAATCAAGAGAGAATGTTCGCGGAATTTCTTTAGCATGTACAATTCTGTGATACTTCCTGATAAAACATAGGCTAGAGTATTTCAAATTTCAAATATTAGCGAAGGATAAACGCGTATGTTTTGCGTAACGTAGTCGCAAAGTTTACCGGAACGCGTCCTGCCTTGACAGTTTCCGCGGATACATTTGAGTGGAATGAGAAACTTGATAGCTGAATAATAATCTAAGTTAAAGGCCAATTTGAATGTCATCCGTCTGTTCCTGCTCTTTCTGAACCTTTGCAACACGTCAGGTTTTCAACTAACGGCATTTATAAGTATAATTCTGTCAGCCAGAATATACGCATTCTCCCCTTCCGTCTGTGTACGGCAGATTTCACTAACATGTCGATTATGGTAGAAAAAACCGAATGTATCAAAAAGTCACCGGAAATATGCACGGTGTATTAATGAGCAAAACATGCATTTGGTGCGGCATGCGAAACGACCTTCCTGATCGTTTAATTAATACTGGTTAAACCGCGACATGTTACCCCAGAACAGATCTGCAGTGATGTGGCTTTACACTTCCGGAATCCAGCAGACAACTTGGAAAATGCCATACCCCTTTGCCTAATTCGTACTCTGATCTGTAATTTCATCCACATTTGCTCTAGTTTGAGCATTCTGGCTTTCCGATCTGAAAGCCTGCAATTACTATATAATTCTTCGCAATTTTAGATGTCCTAATATGGACTGTAATTTTTGCGCAAGACAATTTCCAGCTATTTCAAGCATCAACATTGTCAAAGTTGTATGTACATAATAAATGGGAATATCAATGCATAGTTTTTAGCATAACATCTTGACTCCTCGATAATTATATCCGTTTCGAGCCTACGCAGAATTAGCCTGAATTGCATGGTAACTGCTGCTTTAAATTTTTTAAAAAAATTACTCATAATTTTCCCAAAGATTACCAAGATCTCGAGTGCACAGTGTCATCAACGTAATGAAGAGTAAACATTTATGCTAATAATCTGCAATTTTTTCCATCAGCTATAAAGAGCAGAAATATATCTGAAATGTTCAGTCATACTGAACAGTGCTGTTGTAACACATAGCGCGGCATGGATAACAGTTTGTGGGAATCCGGCGCTCCACCCGTAGCCTGCATCGGATGCCATTTTCCTAACACTTTTACCAATACAGCGCATCACTGTTACCAGAATAGGGACGAGCCTTCGCGGTTGACTGTAATAGAGATTAAGGTAAGGACAGAGCTTCATTAATTTACTAAAGGAGACAAATTGTTCACAGTTATTTAAGATTTTATTTGAGTGACAAGAGGAAGAAAAGTGTGCCGAATTGCTTTAAACTACCCGCACCTTCGTTTAAATAATGCTATTCTAATAATTAAATAAAAATAAAGTACTAATGATACAAATAGCTGCTTTTATTATATTATTTCACGTTGCTGATCATCTTAAATGAACGTTGTTAATGACAATCTACGTGGAAGAAAAATTGAACATTATCGATGTCGCAGTATGTTTAATAATAATTTAATACCGTTATTTCTCATTTTTTTCTAAAACGTATGATTAGGCCTACATGGTGCAATCTGACACGGACACTGCAAGAAATATATCTTGATATAAGACGACAAGGCAAAACAGGTGCAAGTAAAAAATGTGATTCTCGGAAACAGTAAAAGCTATTAGTCCTCTATAAACGTCAACTTTTAACATTTAGGAAAGTATTCAAAGCCAGCCAGCATTGTTCGTGTGTGAGCACTAAATAATCTTTACAGTTCGCCTTTTCTGTTGATAAAATACCGGCGGCCATATGAGAAATAATCATTTCAGGTGACTGTTGAGCAATTATCTGGTAGGTAAGTAACGATATTCCATAATTTATTATTAAATACACATAAAGGTTTTTTTGTGGAATGGAAATGGAATTAAGGGATTAGAAAATAAGGCCTCTCTTGTTCCATAATTTTACCGAGCTGCCTTCATTACTTTAACATTGTGCTTTTGCTAATTTCGAACCCTCTTCCTATTGACAATACCTCGGCATACACCTGCAAGCAATTTGCTGGGCTTAAATATAGGAGAAGGGCGAAGAGATGGGAGATCACCTATTTCACTTTCAGTGTACGGCAAATTTGTCTTTCAGCGCGCCATCTCCTTTGTTAATGCAAAAAGATTCCCTGTGAGGAAAAAAATGCTCATAATTACCCGAGAGAAGGGCAACTGCATTAGAATAAATAAACCCGAAATTACTGTAATTATGTTGCGTTTGATGGGCTCGGCTTGTAATCAAGAGGAGAATACAGTGAAATAACGCTGACCCTCTCCGGCGCGCAGCTGCACGCGCTCTTCGGAGTCTTTCAGCGAGACGGGCCATGACGAAACGATGTCATTTTCCCCCTCTCTATTAAGAGCCGTGTGTCACCTATTTAAGATACAGCAAAATCAGTTTTTTATTTACATGTAAGTGCTAAATTTAGGTCAATTTTAAAGCATTAATGAGTGCCCCGTATGAGTTTCCTTATACGTTTGGGGAGTTATCACCGTGTAAATAATGTTGCGTGGAACTCACAGTTCATTCGCTTGGGTTAAATAATGAACTGATTAAATATCAAAACGACTGACTAACCTTCTCATTTAGATCGAAACAATATATTACTATCCAAGCTGCAGTATATATTCATGGAATTTACATCTTTCAAATAAACATTAATTATGAAATGTAAACATTTTTTCATTGTTAACAAAATAATACTATTAATTGAGACAGTAAAATAAGTTAAACATGACAAAATAGCAGATGGTACATTGACTACAATATTCATATAGCCGAATCACGAACTAGTATTGTTTCGAAATGGCAAACTATGTTTTACCATCAATACGAAAATGCGAGTTGCTGAGGTATCCCGAACAATTGATACTAACAGCATATTCATCTTTACTACTACTACCCACAAACCGCCAGTAGTATTCCAACTAATTTATTCTACGCTAGGAAAGACCTTTCACAGTGAGACCTGTCGAAATGGACGAAATTCCCCTTTAATTAAAAAAAACAGTTGACCGGTTTATACCAGAATGTTATAATTTATGGCGGAATGTTATTAAAGTGTTAGCGGAAGAGAAAAAGGCAACAATAACGAACAAGTAAGTAATTTATTCAAAGCCTTCCTTTCAAGGTACGAATTGGAATAACCAAATGAATAGGTTTAAGGGAGTATGTGAAATCTGAGGGTAATTTGTGGCCTTGACTGAAGCTTGGTGATGGCTATCGGTTTTCCACAGAACATGCCGCGGCGCTTCCTACTCTGACTATGTCAGTTACATGAAAATTCTCGCCGGCCACACAGGATGCGTGTCAAAGTTTGTTAGTGGCGGCCTGTTACTTCAATTACGACAATATCACGTGCTAAAAACGGTCACTGTTTATTTTATTATTATTATTATTATCATCATCACCATCGTCGTCGTTGTTGTTGTTACTGCTACTATTTCAAATAAACATATGACTAGATAATCTCTTGGTTAACCAAGTTAATGAAGACATCCAGGGACCAGCGTTTTAATAGTCCCGCTTACGCGCGAATTCAGCGACAAATTGCTTTTTAGATGCATGCCCGGCCAACAATCAATACCACGGCTTTTATTGACACGTGTTATGTTTCGCCCTTAAGTTCACTGAACGCGCTCCACATCGCCAGTCACGGCCAGAGTACACAGAACCCTAGCGATAGGTCCAAATACAGGCGCCTGCGTGTGTGTGTGTGTGTGTGTGTGTGTGTGTGTGCGTGCGTGTGTGTGACATCATTTCAGGTGGCGCGCATTCATTCTGTTAGGTTACGGCGGCCGCGGCCCTTCAGGTTTCTGTAAAAGCGCAGTTAAACCATCAACCCAAAACAAGAGCCCCTTTGAACCTCTCAGTTTTACTGATCTACATTTTAACCAATCCACCCCCCCCCCCAGCCAACACCCCTTTCCTTGACGAAATGCGGTCTTTTCCCGCAGCACCTGCCCCTCTTCCAATTATTCCTAAACACACACAAGTACTCTCTATGCCATTCACTGATGAAAATGGGATTTGTTAGCAGTAAAAAGGGAGAAAGGGGAGCTTATATGGAACTAAATAAAAATGAAAAGAAACAAGTACCGTGATTCCTGTAGAAATTACAAAGTTAGGGGGCCAAGTGAGCGCGGGGGGTCATGCAAGATAAAGATCACATTATGATACGACTGAACAATAACTAAACCTATGAATTTTAAATATGACTGCAAATAAACGGGAAAATTATCTGAAGATGTGTAAATACAGAAGCTTTTTCTAAGTAATTTTATAGACATGCCCAATCGTTTCGATTTATTGAACATTCCATTGGCCGTTTTTTTTTTTTAAATATCGCATAACTTCCGGGCCATTTTGGAAAAACACGTTTAGCTCCTAAGTTATTCGTGTACATCCTATATTGTCCTTGTACAGTCATAATTTTATTGTTTTGAAATTTTACACACTATATACAAAGAATTCCGTAATACAAAACAATAAATTAACGTGATCAATATAAAACTAAACTTTGCCATATAGAACGCTAAACACTGTTAAGTGAACACAATTCATATTAAAAGGTAAAATCCTATTTCACAATGCATTGAGTATACACAGCCACAAACATACAAAAGCCGAATATGCCTCGTATTTATGTTTATGTGTATATATTCATATATATACACACACACCGGCCAGCTCACGTGTGCGCTGACACAAACAGTAACAGTATTAATGTTTCCAAAACGTTCGTTAAATCTAGAAAACTTTTCAACAAGATTAGAAAATGTTCCAATATTTAAAGTATCGGGGCTTGTCCGCTGTAACAACTTTTAATATTTTTATGAGCTGATGCAGAATGAACATTATGTAGATCATTTTCTGTTATTCACTCTTGGTTTTATACTTTAAAACATATTCACGTTTAAAAAATAAATAATTTAAACATACAGATCGTGGACATCAAATTTAAATAATTTAAATTAAACAAACACACGCAAACAAACACATTATGCAACCAATATCCAGAGACACACATCCTGTGTGGTCATCTCTTTGATTTTCTACAGCAGGCCGTGAAAATTACATGCTCGCTGCGTTTTGACCTTGACAATTGCACAGAAAAAGAATCCATCCTTTTTAAAGTGTACTTTGTAAAACGACATCACGTCAAACAGGCTAAATCGAGTACCAGAGGTGTCTTGTGTCAAGCCGTGTTTATGCATCTTAAATAAGGTGTCGAGCTGATTTTTTCTGCGTTACTAGAAATAAATTCGTTCTGTTCGAATGGTTGCAGTCTAAAACGAGTACACTTAATGAAAAGGTCGCGGAAATTGGGAAACAGCAGCTTGTAGAGACGTTTATTTCACTGAAGTGTCCTCCTGCCTCTGTCCTGGGTTCAGATAGGACATTCTTCTCGCCCTGCCGCGCAGACGGGAGCCTGTGATAGTTTCTCCTTCCAGGCTGTTCTCGGAGGAGTCTGTCGGTCAGTAGGGAGCTTTGGGAACCTCCTCTGATGACATCTACGACTGGTCGCAACAGGCCGAGACGCAGGGCCGTGATGGGTGGCTGGTCCTCGATACCCTGATTTGGACAATCCACGACAGTGAAGTGGGCGGGGCGGGTTAGGAGCTTGGCCGTCACATGAGCTGTGGCTGCTGCATAGCTTCTTGGTGTGCGGAGGGGTACCACGAGGTGTAACTGGGGATGTAGGCGCCCGCAGCGCCCGTCGGCGCCTTCACGGTGGTCGTATTGTTCCAAACCGGTGCGACGGAGGGGGAGCCGGCGGAAAGCCCCCGGCCGTTGGCCAGCGCGCTCGTATCAATTGTACCACCTCCTTGCTTCATCAGTTTCTTGAACTTTGACCGCTTGTTCTGAAACCAGATCTTCACCTATAAAAGTATCACCCATTGAGTCAAACGGTGTTAATAAAAGCACGTCAAGCCAAATACGTTCCAATTAAGAAAATAAATATTCATTGTAAGGATCTAAACGAATATCTCTAACATTTTAAAATGCTATAAAAATGGTCTACAGTAAGTAAACATAGCCTAAACACAATGCAGTAAAATGCGTAACATGTTGATCAAATTTGATTAAATTTTATGTAATAAAAGAGACCTCTGACATATATCATACGTCAGTTTATTAAATTGCTCCGAAGGGAACTTGCCTGGGTCTGCGTGAGTCCAAGCGAAGCCGCGAGTTCAGCTCTCTCCGGCAATGCGAGGTATTGTGTTTGTTGAAAGCGCCTGTTCAGAGCCTGCAGCTGCAGACTCGAGTATATCGTCCTGGGTTTCCGAATCTTTTTGCCTTTGCCATTGAACCGGACCTCTCCGCCTTCCACCACGGTGTTTTTTTCGGTATCTGTCGCTGGGCGTGAAAAAAGCGGTAGAATTCATGAGACATCTCCGCAGACTCTATTGGCAAGCGACGAATATTAGATCGCAAGTCATACAAGCTGTAGTTTAGGTATAATTGCCCTTAATTGCGCGCATTGTTTATAACATTACGCAATAAATAATTACCGAGATGGTACCAATAATTATCATCTGGGCCGATTCTCCAATCCAGCGCTCGTTGGACGCGCTGGACGAGACACGTCGCACAATTATAGAGCCGTGAATTAAAGAGATTCGGGCATATTAAAAGAAATCTTACCTGTCTCTTCTAGCCGCGTCTGCGACAGTGTCGGGTTGCTTTGGTAAGACTGTACTGTACTTAAATATGGACTTGAGGAATGGCTACCGACTGAACTGACGTAAGGGTAACCCAGAGACCTGGGGAAAGATGAAGCGGTACCGTAGGAACTGTCCTGTTGAGAATGACCAGACGAATGCAAACAGTGCATAGAGTAATGTCCGTGCGACATCGACGACGGCGACATTTGTTGACTCGGTGGCCCGAATTCCATAAAAACGGTCTTTCCTGAGACTGGGCTATTAAGACTTTCTGGCATTGTCGTCATTGTCATCTCTTCGGGCCGATCTCGTCTTCTCCTTTTTGTTTTCCTCTATGATCTCAGTGAAGGATGGATCCCAATTTAAGCCGACCTGTTTTTTTCACTCTCCATTCATAAGAAAATGTAGTTTGTCTCCGTGAAAAGTCCAAGCATGATGCTGTGGATCCACACAAACTCGCCTCAAAGGTTTGAATCGAGTAATCATGAATATTCATCAAGGATGGCTGCTGATTGGTCCACTCCTTCCTAGAGTGGCTCGGATTGGCTACGCCGGGGTTGAGTCCAGAGAACCTGGGAAACTCAAGAAAAACAGCAAAGCTGAGAACCAATACAGAGATTTCAGAAGTCGGCAGAGAATCAGAGTGAAGATATAATATAAAGGGAGGGTACAGGGAGAATCAGTATTATTTGAAATCACTGTTAAAATGGTCTTGTGTGAAGACAATATATTTTTGACATTTAAGTTATATACTTGAATTGCAGGATTTCTTTTCGGTGGGTGCCGGCCAGCGGTCCTGTTCGCAATCACACCGACTGCTCATGTGAACAGTTCCGTCCATTGTATATTTCAGTTTTTATGGAGTAATATCTTGCCGTTCAAATAAAACTATTATATATTCAAGTTAATAGCTATGCAAAAATGCCTTATTAAAAAGCTTTACAACCGTTTAATTTTTGCATAAATTGCTTACTTTTTTTAAAGTCATTAAGAAATTATGGTGAGTTCAAATTATAATTCTTAATGACCTTCCAATAACACTGCAAGCATTAATGACACGATCAGACATGCAGTGAATTTAATTATTTAGAAAATAAAACAAAACTGAGATGAGTTTTTGCGAATGACTTTAAATTATATAGCACAAACGTAAGAAAGCAATTCAGTTTCAGGAAATTTAAAATAAATGAATTAATGTAAAATTGATTAAAAACAATATGTAATGTACTGAGAATAAATACGAGTAATGAGAAAATTGTTATTATCCTTAAACGTACAGCCAGTCTTGAATCTGAACGATAATAAAAACAACAAATCAAGGTAATAAAGATTTTAATGAAAATGTCGACAATTTCTAATTGTTAACTGTGGCTTGGTTTGGGAGAGTTCTCACGTGCAGATGTAGGCTATTACTTACCGATTCATTTGATTAAATTCTAGTCTCAA
The DNA here is from genome assembly GCA_026774405.1 of Petrocephalus microphthalmus. Lineage (NCBI taxonomy): Eukaryota > Metazoa > Chordata > Actinopteri > Osteoglossiformes > Mormyridae > Petrocephalus > Petrocephalus microphthalmus. The sequence goes on from JAODKK010000034.1 coordinate 9,144,347, forward strand.
GTGGCCCGATCCAGCTGAAGGCAGCGCCATTAGCATAACACTGATGTTTAATTTTCATACGCATAATTAGCCATATATTTAACACTTCCAGCAGCTTTGCTGTCCTCGTTCACCTTTAAGCAGCACAGAGGTCCGGGTTTGAACTGGTGGCTTTTGCCAGATTTGAAAGTGTGCGGGACAGTTTTTACTGTCAGAAAACAGTTCAGTATCACACGTCAACGGCGCGGATCTAAGTGACGGCGTGGTAAATGCAATATTTGGGTACAGATTAAGATTCAAAACAAATCATAAATCCGCCAGAAACCTCACACTGCAATGATTTGTAGATGGTGTTAACTGCACAGTATAAACAATGGACTTCCCCATGAGCGCTCTACAGATCATAATTAAG
>JAODKK010000034.1:9420684-9435273 GCA_026774405.1 Petrocephalus microphthalmus
TTAAGGCAGTTCTGAAGGCGAAAGGGGGTCAAACACCGTATTAGTATGGTGTTCCTAATAATCCTTTAGGTGAGTGTCTAAGACACGCTCCACTACACTGTGAACAGGAAAATATGGTTCCTGTGCGTGAATGCTAACAAAAATGGCAATACGATCAATGTATAAGTAACGCGTCTATGTAGCGTAATCATATAAATATACGTCACATTTAAAGAATTGACCGAAATCTACTATGCTTCCTAGGAACCATATATCGCTATGCTTGTTTCCTATCGAACTATTTTCTTTGAGACATAACAATGGATGCTTCTGTGCTACTTTGGCATGCTGTATAGTATGGAACTGTATATCGCCGCTGTGACTTTATTCAACCTGTAAAAGGCACCGTATTAATGAAGATTACTTCTTCACACTGCAGGTAATACCGTTTGATTTCTTTTCATCTTAATTACATTCTATCCTTAGTCAGAATTGTATTCAACCAACTGCACATGCTGACCGTTTAAATGGTTCTTTTAGAATTCTGCTCTAGGCTCTAGGTTAGTTGATGGTCGTAAGAAAAGTACATGTAAATTTTTACATATTTAAAATTCGATTGGTGACACTCCTGTCTTGTTTACTAGCTAGACATCAATTGTGTGCTTTTTTCAACAGCAAAAGTCATTAGGAAATGTGTCTATACAATCGATTGTGTTTTTGCAGAGGAATCGGCTATTACTGTTCATTTGTTTGGTTAGTTGTTGAGAATAACAATGAAACTGAAAGAACTGGAATGTTGCCTTCAACAAGTGGATGTCTTTGAGGACCCAAAGATCCTTCTTGAGCAGTACCCGACCAGTCCCCACATTGCAGGTGCGAGATGTTCAGCTCTTTCATCGCATCGTATTATACCCGTTTGTGAACATAAATATAAAATAACCGGTAAACTGTCCCGGTTAATAACACATTTAATCGTTTGAATGTTTAATCCTATGAATAAGGTAATTTGTTTGATCTCTTCAGCCCGTATGCTGTACACTATTCACAACACGTTTGATGACATTGAGAACAAACTGGTAGCGGACCTGGGTTGTGGATGCGGCGTCTTGAGTATAGGATCTGCTGTGCTAAATGCTGGGTACGTAGCCTTTCGAAGCTAAAGTTAGCCTCCCTGATTAGGTTTAGATTAACCGTTTTCTTCCTTTGACAGATTATGTGTTGGATTTGACATTGACCGAGACGCTTTGGCAGTATTTAAAAGGAACATGGAGGAATTTGAGCTCACAAATATTGACATGGTTCAGTCTGACATCTGCTCCTTGGAGCTTGGTCCTTACACCAAGAGATATGATACAGTTATCATGAACCCTCCTTTTGGAACTAAACACAACAAGGGTAAGTTAAAGCTTGAACAGGCGTGGAGTTTGCATGTTCTCCCCGTGTAGTCTTTGGGGTTTCCTCCACCTCCCATCTAAAAAACACATGCTGTTAACTTCTGGGATAGGCTCTGGGTCCCTACTTAGAATTAGCTTGTCTACAAAATGAATGAAACCGGACAGGGCAGTGAGTGGCTGAATGGGCTAAGCCTCTGTGCCTGTGATCAGACTGATGCCGGTTCAAACCTGGCCTTGGTGCGTCTGTGGGCCTTTGGCCCCTAACCCCTCACGGCCAAGTTTGCTCTCATGGAGAGTGAGATTGCGGGTGTAGAGAATTTCCCCAAGGAAATCAATTAAAAGTACTAATGCTATTTTCATCTATAAGGTATGGACATGCAGTTCCTGAAAACGGCACTAAACATGGCACAATCATCAGTGTACTCCCTCCACAAAACTTCAACACGAGAGGTATGTGATCTGTAGAATCTTTAATGTCACTTTCCTCAGGCAGTACAGTTGAGTAAAGAAACATTCTTACTTTTAGCACATCCAGAAGAAAGCAAATGACTGGAGAGTAAAGATGGAAGTAGTAGCAGGTACGCAGTGATGCTTTACCAACTTTTGACAAGGATTCTCACTTTAAAAAGAAAGTCAATTTTACCCCATCTTTACAGAACTAAGATACGACTTGCCAGCATCGTACAAGTTCCACAAAAAGAAATCGGTAAGACTATTCCTTAGATCAGGAAAATATGGGTTTAAGGTTTGTTACACAGAAGGGAGTTCTATATAATCAAAGTTTATTTTTAAAAGCATTTATACAAAAAAAGAAATAATGGCACATTTAGAAAAGTTGCAACTAAAGAAATATACCACTAATATAATGGGTAGATTGTTTAAATTTAAAAAAAAAAAAAACAAACCTCTGCCCTGAAAGAGTGAACTAAGGGTACAGACACACTCAGGCATAACTCTGCACTATCTGAAATAAGTACACAATCTTGCTCATGAGGTTTATGCATGTTATGTGCATAAAATCTCTTTAGTGGCCATTCTAGACAGAAAAATAACCCTTTTTTTAATATTCCCATTGAATTGCAGGTTGACATTGAAGTCGACTTCATACGATTCTGCGTAACGTAAAGCCATCACAGGAATGGACTCTTGATGTGTTCCTCTCGTCAACTTCTCAAATAAAGGCTGAAAGTGAGTCTCTGTGGTTTCACTTCTCCGATCCATTTTCCGTCTTCCCTTGCTTGGCGGCAGGCGCTTCTGCGTCTCCCTCATCGAGGGGCCTCTTCTTTGGGCTCGGAGGTGCCACTGGAAGCAGCAAAGGCAATTAGCCACCAGGCATATCCAGCAGTGACAATGCATAAGGAATCAGGCTCGCTTTATAGGAGCTATAAGAGCGAGTAACTAAAAGAGGATGGAGATTACTGTAATGCTGGTCAATGTTCATACCATCATCTTCATCGCCACTGTCAAATGTGGTCTTCTTGCCCTGGTACTTCACCCGGGCTTGATCCCTTCCACCCCTGTCCCTCCTGCCTCCTCTTCCTCCCCTTCCTCCAGACCGACGGCCACCTTTAACAAGAGAAAGGTTGGTAGAAGGCACCACCGGCTCCCAATTGAGGCAGGCACACTGGCCAGACCAAGCACATACCTTTGCCCCTTCGCTTGTTGAAGGACTCCTGTTGGTCCTCCATGATTTTCTTCAGCATCTCCTTCTCCACCTCTCCCTCCAGCACCTCCCACGTCACACTTTTGTTCTTCACTTGCAGGTTGCCTCCATGAGCCTCCGTGGCTTTTTCTAGTGCATCCTTGGCATTCGATTTAAAAAGAATGGTACCCTGGGAAAAAAAGCATATGCATTTAAAACGACTGCTACCACACTTAGTAACAGCATTAAATGACGTGAGCAGCCACTGTAAAGTCAGGCAACTCGCTCGTTACATTTCTAAAAGAAGCAGGATTGTACCTCCTTGGCTCCTCTAGTGAAATCAATCCATTTGATCTGACCATGTCCCGAAAACAACTCATGAAAGTCTTCCCTCGACGTCTGCTCCAGATCACCGGAGAACTTCAGCAGGCAGCCCGCCTGTTCGTCTAAAGACTTCTACACATAAGAACATGACAATGTACATTTAGGGCACAAGATCTGCTAATGTTTTCATTTCTGGCTTCTGGACGACTGCATGTAATCCATTACATGTCACAGATGCTTTCATCCCAAGTGACATAAGTGAGGCAAGTAGCATAGTACAAAAATAAATGCCGTCAAGGAGACGATTAGGCATAAATGCAGCTAGGATGTCCTTCCAATAAATGTCCAGCTTGGAGTGTAAGCAGGACCAAAGCAGGAGCTACACAACTTCTAACAAAGCAAGAAACGAGTAACCAGAAGTTCAGGGAATAAAAACGGGTACTAGGCCAGTACAGGAATTTCTAGAACAGATGGGTTTTGAGGCGTCTCTTAAAGGTGCAGAAGGAGTCTGATGACCAGACATGGACATTAGTCATAGTTTCATGCAATTGCCAATGAATATAAAACATCTCCTTTAAATCACAGCCACATATAGGAAATGCACAGCTTACCATCTCCTCTTCTTCTGCTTGTTTTTGTTTTTCCTCTTTTTCACTAAAAGAGAGACCCAGACAGGAATTACCAATATGCAGTACCAAGCTGGAACAGCAGCATGACATCATTGATATGTTCTCGCCATTCCATGGCTTCCCGAATACTCCCAGTTCTTCTAGCTAATGAGGCCAGGCAAGCTGAGGGAGATGGATGCTCACAGTTTGGCTTTAGCCTTCACTTGTGCCCTCTGTTGCTTTCGTTCCTCTATCTTCTTCGCATAATAGTCCTCCCTGAAAACACACACCATGTCAATCAAAAATCAATAAAGCAAGCCAGAGCACCAGAGGAGGGGAAGGGTCACACGTGCACGTACTTTAAGAGGACAATCATCTCATTGTCTTTAAAGCTCTTTACATCTGGACGAGCTGTAAACTGCTTGGCTGATTCTTCGGAGTCCAGAACCAGGAATACGGAGCCCTGCATGGAGGGAGGGGAACATTAAGGACTGATTTCATACCCATCTGGTAGAGGTAAGGGAAGTGGGATTCACAATTCAGGGATCCCTTACTTTAAACTGCCGCTGTAAATTTCGCCTCATTTGAACATTTTCGATATTCCCTTTTCCGGCCAGCCATTCCTGGATTTCATCGAGGGTAGTTTCCAAAGGAAAGCCTTTCTGAAGGAAAGGAAAGGAAACATTTAATTATGAGTAATAAGACCAAAAGACAGCTGGTGGATGAAAAGTCAGAGAAATTCATAAACTCACAAGGTACACCGATTTGTGTTTCAGAGCATCTTTGTATTCGTCGTTGACCTCTGGAAGAGGCTTGTCTGGGGACCTCCTGATCTTTGTGTTGTCCTCACTGATTTCCATGAGGCCCGTTTTTGACTTCCTCAGGGACTCGGCTATTACACTGAAATCCGTGGTTAAGCGATTCAGTCTGCAAGAGACAAGACGATGTAACAATTTAGCAGAACATTTACAAAGTAGCCTTGCCCATAGAGACTGAAATCACGATTATTTCCCTGCAACACCACATAGAACAAGTGGGTACAGAAAATGGATGGATGCGGTATTCTTTTAAGATTTACTTACTGACACATTCCCCCGTGAATGTTTTGCTTCCTTTTATTTAATAATTTAAATTTCAACTATCGTACTGACTATATCAGCTACACCGAGACATTCAGGCGGCGGTACATAATCTCACCAGTGGGTGGCGACAAACCGCCACTCTAGTTCATAGACCTCGACGGTGACCGCAGTTAAAGTCCCCCGCGCAACATTTTATTTTCGTAACATTTAATCGTTTACGAACTGCAAGTCTGTTCAGCAAGGAAAATGCGCGACAGTGCCATGGCGTGACAGTTATCATGAGCATGCTAACTTTTAGGGCATCTTTCAGCCGACTAGAGGAAGGTGATACTTACCTGTTGAATTTGATCATGGTCTCAAGCGGCACCCATCCATCGTCAAGTTTAACCTGCTCTTTCAGGAACTTGTCCCTCGGGAGATTGTGGTCGCCAAAGTAATACTTGGGAGAAAAGCAGGCATTTAATCTCTCGCCTTACGGAACGCCGCGCTGAAATATTCCGACGGTCGCTATGCTGGCATTTACCTCGATCTGTTCGGACACTTTCTTTTCAAGGGGGGTTAAAGCCTCGTTTTCAGCCATTTTGTAATCTAAAATGGGAGAAATGATGCAGCAAAGGTTGCAAAAATTTTTTTTTTTAATCCGTGTGACAAAACAGTATTCTAATAACTCGAGCAATGCGTCAAACGGCCCGTAAGCATAATGTGACACAACGTGCTTCTGCCCGACCGCACCGCTGGCTGGCCCTGATTAATTAGCGAAGGGGGCCCGTCTGCGGCCCCGGTCCCGGCGAGTGGCGCTCCCGTTACTTCCCGTTATTCCCCCGTTAAGCCTAACCGGCCTCCGCCGCGTGTTCTGCTCGCGCTTCTCATTCAAACGCGGCGCCGCCGCCGGCATGCGGCTGCCGGCCGGGGCCCCACGTTGTCTCCGCGACCGCCGCCTCCGCCCCCCCCACCGGGGAAACGGCGCCAAGGAGCCGCAGAACCGGGCCCCGAATTCACCGCAGACGCCGGCCCGCCGTCCTGCGTCCGCGAGCCCCCGGTACCGAGCGATACTCAATTTGGGGCTAAAACACGTTTCCCTGAACACGGCCGGCAGGCTCGCGGTAACCGCGCGACTCTCGGCCAAAAAAAATAAAAAACAATACACGGAAAGAATGAATAACAGTCGCAGCCACCGCTCTTTAAATGTGCTTTAAAACAGTACGCGCTACACAAGTCGGCGAAAATAGCGAGAAATAAGCGCAGCTCGTACCCGAGTGCGGCTCCGGAACCTCCTCACGGGCAAAACGGCGTCAGTCACCGGCCCAGAATTCAGCGCGCCGCTACGGAGCGCGCCGCGGGCCACACATTATAAACCGCGCCCCTGGCGGCCGTGTCACACGCTGCAGCAGGAGGTGCCCGTGAGGTCCGGCGTGCGAGGCAACGGAGAATTAATACGCCTGAATCTTTCACGAACTGACCGTGCATTGCCGCTCACAGAGCTGTGAATGCTCATTTGGGATTTTGAACTGCATACTTGACACGATGCTTGTTAGGGTATTTCAAATTGCCTGCAGACCTGAACAGTAACCACAATTATCTATTCTTACCATGGGCTGCAGGAATCTATATACTGCTGGAATCAACGTCTCCCTTGCCGTTGCTATAAATTGTATAGTTACAGTAGCGGAGGGATAGTACCTAGCATTGGGGACCATGGTCCAACAACAATCAGAGCATTGACCAACACGCATATTAAAGAAAATCATCTTGGATCAGCAGCTATTGGTGTCCTTTTACCATTGCTGTATCAAGAACTTACCTAACCCTAATCTGTAACATCACCTCTCTGCAACAGACAGAACTGCTCTATAGCGAATCATCAGAAATACAGATATGATCACTGGCACTTTGCTACCTTCCCTGTAGGACATCTACAACTCTCGTCTTTGCAGACCCATGAACATCCTCGGTGACTCACTGCACCCTGGACACCATTTGTTTGAACTGTTGCCAACCAGCAGAAAGTACAAGGCAGTCAGAGCTAACACTACCTTAAGAAGTTTTCACTCCAATGCAGTAACCAGGCTGAACCAGGCACCAAAATGACTCTCGCTAAGGACTCCTTGTATCACAGAGCCATATACTACCTCTCCATTTGTACATTGCACATACTTCTGTATTCTAAACATGTTAAATATTACATTGTCTTTTATATGTACTGCTTTGGGAGCTGCTAACCTTCGCTGTTCTGTCATGTAAAATGGCAATAAAGAATTCAGCCTTGAATCATTGAACCACAATGCACTATTACTCCCCAGGAGGCTAAGAACAGTTTTAAAATGAGGTCTCGTGAAGATAAGAAAAAAAAATGGAAAAGGGGATATAGAAAAGAAGTTTGACTAGGAAATCGTGAGCGATGTTTCTCTTACAGCAAGCTGGGGACATTTAAGCAATTTCCCTCTGGGATTAATACAGTTTTTTTAATCTTGAATCTCTCCCTGATACACTCCCTGTAAACACCTCCTAGTAGATTCAGACAGAAATCAGAAATCCCACTGAGGAGAACAGCAACTGCACCTGTATTTTCAGTAGAAAAGGACTCGTCTAGCTTGGACTGAGCCATCAATAGCACAGACAACAAAATCTAACAATATATTGCTGCAGTAACACTGCACAGCAGCAGTGGTTTGAAATGTGGGGAACTAGCTGATACATTTATGCATGTATGTGAACCATCACTCACATGACGAAAATGACACTGTACTGGGCGGCTTCCAAGCCGCTGATGCCAGCCTCAGCTGCACCGGTGGCCTTGAGGTTCCTAGATGCATATCGTCATTTTTCTTTGTCAAAATAACTCATGATATTGAGGACGCAAGGTTTGCCAGCAACATTTTTTTGGAATTATAGTTTTATTATTGAAGATTTTGGCTTTGACTAAACCTCAAATTCAGCAAAAGTTGTTACCCTGTAACCTGTGGATATTCACACTTCCCACAAAGTGGCAGCAGTAGCCTGCCTGTTAAATGGGAATAACTGAAATACACAAAGAAGATATTATTTCAAAGTCCTCTTTACTGTAGCCGAGGTGACAGCAGTTTCCCTGAGAAGATGCATCTGACAGGAAGGGAGGTTGGGGGAATTAGGAATTAAAGCCACATTCTTGATGGACACATTTCATGAACATACTGAACTTTCAAAAAGAAAAAAACTGATTAATACAATTTATTGGTAAAACAGAAAGGGATACATTTTATATACTACTTTTAAATCTTATTGCTGTGCTATACTCACTAATTCTGGAACAGTGCGTCATTCACAATATACATCCTGGTTAAACAATAATGTTAATATACTGAAAAATCCAAATCCAGGTTTAAGCACCATATAACAAAGGCACATGTAAAAATTTTCAGGCCTGGAGGGAAATCTGCATCCACCCCATTGTTTTTAAAATCTGTTATAGACCGATTCTTTGGGAATGAATAAGGCCCACTGTATAATGCCGTGACAGTCCTGTCCACTAAGAACGGGCTAGGATGCTCTTTGAAACCACCGTGGCCAAGCAGCCTTTGAAGCAGGGAGAAAATAGTGCTAATGATAATTACATTTGTTGAATGTTCTCCTTAAATTTATTGCATATTAAGTTATTATTAAATAGCATTTCATCAGGTCCCCTTTGTCTGGTGACACCAGCCATCCCAATTAAGCCGAATGTGACAATAAGTATGGGTCCGTTTAACATGCATCGAGAAACGGTCAGGCGGCAGTAACATTTTGATTGTCTGGCTTCTCTCTAAATGGACTGTTGAACTTAATCTCCAATGCACCTGTTGAGTATATAACATTGACAACAATTACACGCAAATTTTTATGTTAGGTTATCAAGCATATGAACGCTATGGTTAATATTTGCTACCCAATGCTGCCAATGACAAAGGCTGCGACCAGCCTGCACAAAAAAGAATTGCAATTAGAAAGAACAAAATATATTTTAACAGTCTATGGTCTGAGATTTTATATCAAATTCATACCCTTACCTGTCAAAGTAATAAGACAGTGTGGGGATTTCTTCAACTACTTCAACAAAATGTAACGATCATTCACAGAAAAATTGTTGAATGTTTATAAACCGATGCTGCAAAAATAAACGACAACTAGTTAAAATTTCTTAAAGGACATGAATGTACAAAATAATGAGGCATTAGAAAATGCTTCCAATAACTGAATATGAGACACTTTCCAGATGTCCTTAGTGTCTGCATGCTGCCATTCAGTGTAGAATTTAGGGAAATATTTCCCTAACACTCATGTACCACCATCACAGCCCAAAATTAGTCCTTTAGAATAATTCACTTCTAACTAACCAAATTTAATTCTGCAATAAGGAATTGACAGTAAGGGCTGATACAATTTCAGCTATGGTATACAGGGTTTTATTGTAATACTCACCTTCACAATCTATGGAATCTCTTTTTTTTACACCATAAAGCTTGAAAGTCTCATTCACAAGAGGGGCAGAGGAAGGGCCTACATGTGTACGTGTAATACATGGGGGGTGTGCAGTCCAAAACAGGAGAGAGGCATATTTACACATCTTGTTCTCTATATCATTTACCATGTAAGATATGGATTATTTAGCAAGAATTCACAAAGTCACTGACTTGGCTGATAAGGTTGACAGTTTTCTGGAGGAGAGGGGGGGGGAGCCATTTCAATTTATTCTGTACACTCAGTTTGGGGAATTCATCTGCAACATCTCCTCATGCCAGGTAACCAACTTAGAAATTTACAGATTTAAAAAAAAAAAAAAAAAAACTATCAGCATACAATGAAAAAAGGGAAACATCTATCTTTATCAACCCCAACTGAAGCAAAACAAGTACTGACAAAAATCAGGTGAATTGACATTTCTTTCCAAACAAGTAAAAATAGAATCTTATCCTCTGACGGCATAAAATCCAACATCTTTCATCACTCATTTCTCCTGTTACAGTATTTTAACAAAAGGAACTTAAACAGGTAAATTCTCCTTCCACTGTAGCACATGGTAAGTGCCCATTGATAGTTTACTTAAAACTTTTTGAACCAGCAGAGAGACACAGCCAATGTATTGAACTAATCTGGCATTAACATAATTGAAAATCTGTTGTATGAAACAAAAAGGTCCATTTAGCCATCTATCATTGACAGAAATCAAATTCTTTTTACAGTTGTACACATTAAAAGGGGGGGGGGGGGTGATGGAAAGGAACGTGAGAGAAGAAAACCATGGGAAACACAAAACAGCAACTAAGATCCACCCTATAACAAATATCGCCATGGAGGCAAGTCAGTCACTTTAAAGGAGCCACTTTGTACCCAAGTGACTTGTACAGGATCCACACTGGTCATCCCATGTTGGTAGAAGATGAAACTTTACTCAAATCAATACAAAAATAACTCCAATCTCAAGAGTCACACCCAAAAACAACGTAACCGGCTTCTAAAGTTTTAATAAAACTTCAGTATTATAAATATCCCAGACTGCCAATTCTTTCAACAGCCAACTGAAGTTACATTTAAAAAGATCTCCAACCTGTCTGTAGCTGTATGAGCCATCGTTCTTTTTTTTTGTTTTTCAGAAAGGAGGTGCTCCAAAGTGTCAGGAGAACTGCCAAAAACATTAATCACTTTCATCTGAACTTGGGCCGGAGTTGTACTTCTTCTTGCTGTGATCGCTTTCTTTTTCCTGGCTCTTTGACTTCTGGTCTTGCTCATCATCACCCCTCTTCTTGTCCTCCTTGGCCTTGGGAGGCGGCTCCACTTGCTGGCTGCCCTCTCTCTTCTTGGAGCTGGGGCTCTTACTCCCAGAGCTCCTTCGCTCCTTGTTTCTGCCCCTCTTTTCTGCAGCGCTTTCAGAGCTGCTGCTGCTCTCGCGGCTCCTTGACCGCTTCCCCCTGCGGGCCTCCTCTCGCTCCCTACTCCTCGACTGACGGGAAGAGCTATCTTTGTTTTGGCCACGGTCCTTGTTGGCGCTTTTGCTCCTGGAGCGCCTGCTCCTCCTGGAGTCCTTGCTGTTGGTCTGTTCAGGGCTCCTCTTTCGCTCGCGGCTCCTGGACCTGCCCCGCCTCCGGTCCTCTCTCTCTCTGTTGCGCTGGCGGTCTCGGCTCCTACTCCGCTGCCGGTCCCGTCCCCTGTCCCGCTCTCTGTCACGGGACGATGCTCGCCTGCCCCTCTCTCGACTCCTACTGCTGGACCTCTGGTGCCGCTCCTTGCTCCTAGACTTCGCCCTAAACTTCTCCCCATTCCTGCCTTTCCTCTCCTCCTTGTCCTTACCATCGGCCTCCACTGCAGGCTTGGTCCCATCTTTGCTCCTCTCTTGTTCCTTTGCTCCCGGGTCAGCAGGTTTCTCCTTCGTTTTGGTGTCATTTCGCTCCTTGCTCTTTGACCTGCCCCTTTTCTCACTAGCTTTTCCCCGCTTGTGATCCCTCTCTCTGCTCGTCGACCTGCCGCCCTTCTCCTTACTTTTACTGTGGCTCCGGGACCTGGCCTTCTTCCTGGCCTTGTGCCGATTGTGCTTATCGTCCTTGTCCGTGTTTCTTTGGGCCTCCTTGTCCTTGCTTCCAGACCTGTGCGAACGACCCCTCTTCTCCTCTTTCTCCTTGTTCCTTCCGGGACTATCTGAGGCATCTTGCTTGTTCTCGGAGGCCTTTCGCTCCCTCCCTCTTACTGGGGGTTTTACAGCTTCATTCTTGTTCTCCACCAAATCACTCCTTTGAAATAAAGTAAAAAAAATTTAGTTTAATACATCAATTGTGTGGCCACTTAACTCAAGATGACCTGCCCCCCCCCCCCAAAAAAACAAAACCTATGTAAGGCAAAAGGGTGCCAATTCCAATTTGAATTTGGGTTCAATCCCACATGACAGACAATCTATAACCTATAATCTTTAACAAGGTACTTCCTAAACCTCTAAGATCCAGGTGCATCAGTCGGTAAGAGTCTACACATGTAATATCGGTGTGTCAGTTAAACCCTTCTGATGATGCCATTTCTGCAGTTAAAGTACACTTACAACGTTCTGTAATGATAAACACAGCAACATGAAGAGAAGGTTTGGATGTCAAATGCAACCCAGAGGACTCACTTGTCCCCCTTTATCCAGCGCTCGCCACTAGGCGCCCGCATCCTCTGGGCACGCTGCATCTCCTGGCGCCAGTGTGGCGGGGTCTCGCTGCGCCGGAACCGGTCTCTCGACCTGGACCTGGAGCGTGATGGTGTTCTGTAACGCTGAGGACAGACAGAAGCAGCAAGGCATGTCACAGTCCATGGGGGCCATGCTTCCAGACACCATCAATGAGCACCAGCTCTATGGGAGGACGCTTACCCTCGGTCCCCTGCCTTTAATCTTCCTGCCAGACCTTGTCACCAGCATCCTCCGATACGACGATGGATGGGAATTTAGTAACAAGCTGGAAAAATGGCAAAAATACAAAATCACTCGCTTCAATATATCACAACGATTAAGTGAATTCCTGTTGGGGCCGACATGCACGGAAAGGTCAAGTACAGTTGGTCCCCGCCAGTACTCCTTTAGCCAATTTAGCAAGCTGAACTTGGCGCCGAAGTTAGACAGGGAAAATAAACTCACGCTAGTTCTTTTCTTTGCCACCGGCTCGGTGTTCCAGACAGCTTTAGAACCACGAAACATACCTATCCCTGGGTTTCTCCTTCCTTTTCTCCTTCACCTCGTCTTCTTTCGGCTGTGGCTGGGGGCTCCTCCGCATCAGGAACTTGTTTTCAGGGATAGGGGGGATCTCCTCAGGCCTCACGGTGGAGACAGGCGGGGCCTCGGGTTTCTCCTCGATGCTGTCCTCGTTATTACTGCTGTCATCAACAAAGGGAATCAGGATCAGGCCAACCTCGCTGCACCCCGGGGACGTACGACATCCGTCAAGCTAACGCTATGTTCACCAACGCTTCATTGCGGATCGCGGCGCCGGCACTGACCCCTTTTTCGGCTCCTTCTTCTCTTTCTTCTCCTTCTTCCTCTTCTTGGACTCTCTCTTGTGCTTCTTCTTGCGCTTCTTAGACTCCTTCTCGGACTCCCCAGACTCAGAGGAGGAATCCTCAGAGGACTCGGACTCGCTCGAGCTGTCGCTATCGCTGGAGGAGGACTTCCGCCTCTTCTTCTCCTCTTTCTTTGCTGTGGGAATAGTTATATTTATATAGTTAGTTTGACCTCCATGCCATAAGCAAACTTGGGATGCGTTCACCTGAAACCAGCCCAGCACTGGGGGCTCATACTGACAGTGTAAATAAAATGCTCGTAAGTCTACTTTCAGTCAAACTCGAATAGCACTGGCACACACAGACCTTTTGATTTGGGAATGAGCTCTCCGCAGTTCAGAACCTTAACTTCTGCATAAGGTCTGCTGCTGGCATCCGTCTTCTGACTTTCTATGGTCTTAATCACATCCTGACCCGAGATTACCTGACCAAAGACCACGTGGACACTAAAACGTGAAAATATGGAATATAAAATATTATATAACCCACTGGTAAAAACATTCAGTCTGATCAATGCAATGTTAGATATCAGCCAAAATGACATTTAAAAAATGCTTTTGAGACAATTATTCTCCGGTGAGTTGTTAATGGTATGTATGCCTCATCAATAAAACATTTAACATACAGTAACGTACCCATCCAGGTGTGGTGTGGGCTTTGTTGTTCTGATGACCAAAATTCATTGTACATCATTGTTGGGGAAGAGAATGAACACAAAGGAAATAAAAATGATGCACAAACTGCCATTACTTTAATAAATCTAAATGCGCAACTTTTTTCATTCACAGTAAGAAGTAAATGTTGATGCTGTCAAAAACATACTTACATGAAGAACTGAGACCCATTGGTATCTTTGCCTCTGTTTGCCATAGACAAAAGATACTCCTTATTGTGTTTGACAGAAAAGCTTTCATCTACAGAAATAAGAATTCAGAAAGATTTATCCCGTGATGCTGAGGGTGCATCACTGTTCAATACCAAAGTGTTTTTTTAAATGATCAATCCTACCTTCAAAGAATCCTCCATAGATCGACTCCCCTCCTCTACCATTGCCTATAAAGACAGGCCAAGCACACCCAAATGATACAAAGCCAACAGCCAAATCTGGGAAAAAAAGCATTGCACACAAGACCCTACCTTCACTGAAGTCTCCACCTTGAATCATAAAATCCTTCACAACTCTATGAAATACGCATCCTTTATAATGCAGCGGTTTCTGCGTGCCTTTGCCCAATCCTTTTTCACCTAGGGAATACAGGAAGAGAGTTGAGACCAGCATCATCTCTGCTAACCACACCCCTGCATGCAAAGCATTCATCATCACGATCTCGACTTAAGTATCAGCTTTTAAAAACAAACTTTTAAGTAACCTTTGGCATTCAGGCAATCTTACTGCCACCTAAACGAGGAGAGACAGTATGACAGGGGTTCGAAGCCAACACAAAGAAACAACATACTGAGAATTAATCATATATCAAATAATGGGCAGCACATAAATATCAGCATAGACCCCCCCCCCCCACCGC
>JAODKK010000034.1:9497777-9509706 GCA_026774405.1 Petrocephalus microphthalmus
CCCCCCCCCCCCCCCCCCAGCAAAGTTTTTGTGTATTCCCCTATCTGTCGTTTGATGGGCTCCCAGTATTACCCAAAGATCAATGTTGCATTTCTGTTTCTGACCTTAAAAACAGTATAAAGCAGTGTGTCATTGCCCTTTACACCCCTGTCAGACTGCATGGTTCATCACAAGCTGGCTATTAATTAGTTCCTAACAGCTAATATTGCCCTTCCAAAGCTTCCAAGGCCATTCTGAAAAGACTCACACGTGCAGAGCCCTGTATAAATCAAACAACTGAACAGAGATGTTATCTCTCAAGAACAAAGTGATTGAGAACCCTGCCTTGCCGATAATGGAGAAAACTGTCTGGGCTGTAAAATATCACACAAATGCCCTTGTAGCCTAACAAATGTGTGCATAATGAATGAATGAATGGCTGTTTAAATTCACACTTACTGTTTTGGCTACATGCTTGCAGTGACATAACAAACAGCTAGTTGTTTGTAAGATGACAATCAAACAAAAACATCTCACAGACAACAGTCCGCATACACCATGAAATATTAAATAAGTTAGTTAATAGTAAATGAATAATAATAGTAGATTAATAAAGAACATGACCGTTCCAAACAATTACTGACCAGCTGACAGGCTTCCGTATCAGACTGTTTATGTACTTTTATTTTCCGTTGTTGCTGGTTGCTATGCTGTGCTAGGTAGATGCATGCTAATTAGCTACATGATTGCAGAGGCACTAAGCTAGAGTGTGACGCCCAAGTCATTTCAATGCTGCAGCTGCAGATGGACACAGATGTGCGGTAACCCGCACTAACTAAAAACAAATCTCACACCCAGTCCTGAGAAAAAAAAGTGACGCAGACCTGTTTGTGCTTAATATTAGTCTCGCAACCTCCAACAGTAACAAAGGAAATGTCTATATACGTACAACGCTGTGCAAAAGCCTTAGGCAGTCAAAAGAAAGGTGTAAAGTTATTTATCTGGGTAGTAAATGCATTTTTGAAGAAAAACACAATTTAGCATTAGAGCATATGCAAATTAAGAGTAACGCAATAAAAGCTAAAAAGAATTTTTTCTGTTCTTCAAAAACTGGCTTTGGCTCCCAAACCTCTCCGTAGGGGACACCTCAGCCATTCCATGCATTTGTTAAACTTCACCATCGGCTCAATTAATTAATCAAATAAGTTAAAACAGTCAATGAGATATTGATTAGCTATAGGAGGTGTGCTAGAGGTTGTGTCAAAAAAACATGGGTATATTGGATGGTTGCTGCAATTGCTGGGGTGATTTTGGCAGACATTTTTGGAATGGCTAAGCTAACACACTAACATGCAGATCAGTTAAACATAATGTTACTTTTGCAGAGTACTGTACATAGACAGGTTATAAACGAGACATGCAACAAAGAAAGACAGATGCCAGAACCGTGATTATGTACTGAAAATAAGGCCAGGTCAGACATATTTACGTCTGTACAAACGTACCTGACTGGACAGCAGTAATGCTTTCTCTATGACATTATTTCCACAAACACTCATCACAAACCAAGATTGCTGTATGTTTGAATTTTGGAAGCACTTGCACAGACCTTCCTGCATTGTTTTTGGTCCATTATCCTGAAGTTGTGCGGACTGTTACATATGTCACAGGTTACGTTTGGTGCACAGAAGTACTGCACCTCAGTCCCTGTGAAACAAACACAGCATCACGAGTCGCTTGTGTTCATTCCCCCGATTAGTGACTTAAGAGAGCAGGAAATTCAATTTAGATCAACTTGGTCGGCATGAGCCGTAATCTTTGTGATTAAACTGGTAGCCACCAGAATCATCCCCGATGTATCCGGGTGCAGTTTCCTTTCTGGAGGAAAGAGAAAGTTAGACCCAAGCAAACGACAAAAGCATTCACACTGCTGGCACGCTCCGTTTGGAACGACGCCGGGAGATTCCAGGCCTCGCTTGTCTATGTTCCCTCTGCAGTCTTATATCTTCCAAGATCAAATCTGTGTTAGTTGGGGAACATCTGCAAGACTTATAAACTGTCGCAGCTGTGTTTGCCTTGTTAAAACTTTCCCGTTATTAGATTCTACACAGGATAATCTCCAGGTTCTGTGACCCCATACTGCCTAAGCAGCTGGGAGATTGATGGAATTGGAAGATACAGGAGAAAAGATTCTCAAACACCAGTAGAGTGCCATCATGACCTTGAAACTATTGTCCTGAAGATTCTGGCACTTAGTAATACACCGAATAATTCATTCTGTCGATTCTCAAAAGCAAAAGGAGGCCAGACTTTTTTTTTAAGTTCTGCATTTATTACAAGTTACCAATAAATAAATCCTAAAGCAAACACATTCTGCTTCCCCAGTATATCCATTTTCCTACAATTGTTCACATAGAAAAAAATATTCCCCATGTGTAAATGTAACACTCATTAGAGGAGCTGGACACGCCATGGCAAAGGATTTCGCACCAGATGTAGTCAGTTTGGCGCCCAAGGCTGAGCATTGCAGTTGTACCTTTAAACGAGGTACACAGTAGACTCCGTGTGGTCAATTGCAGCATTATGAACTGAATGCAGAAAAAAAAAACATTCATCTTGCCACGGATACATGGAACTGAGAGTTAACACACTGGAAGAGAAAGCGGGGCTTGACATGCGTACCGCATGGCGTTGGTATGGCAGGGCGTTGGCGTCAAAAGGAAGCAATGCCTCGCAGCGTTTTGTTGAAGATCTTTATTCAATACAAAGCCACATTTTTATTCGTACTTCCTCAAAATTTAATTTGCGTGTTAGGCAAAGAAACCCAGCAATCCACAATACTGACTCATGTGGCACGGCACCACTCGATGCATGTAAACTGGGGGCACATTTAAAAGTGAAGGCATTATAATGACTGTACTCAAACCTTTTGCTGGACAGTTCATTGCATTTCTGTATGTAACAGACCGCAGAGGCGAAATTAATCACTCCATGGGGGTAACTCTAAGGCACGTGAATGTACGCCATTTAAAATGATCCACTTTCAATGTTGACATCATACTATTTCTGCAAAAATGATAATTCATAAAAAAAAAAAAAGATCAAAAAAGATGAGGAGCAGCTGGAGAGTTCAAGTTACCTTTTTTTTCTTAAAAGATAAGAGATGCCTTCGAGGGCTGTACGGGCATTTCGTCTTTACTTCTAGGTGTGCACATTGGCCTATAATTCCCACAATTTCGAACCACTCACCGTGACCGAACTACAACGTCTCTACGCTGAAATGTTCATCAAAAAGCGCTTGTTTCATGAGGGAAACTTGACCGTCGAGCGCCGCGTCTTCATTCGCGGAGGGTACCGCGTTTACCGTATGTACCGACCTGTCCCATATTAGGCTTATAGCCGATCAGCAAGCCGAGAGCCCAGACGCATGTTGGCGCGCCTTAATACTGACCGCCTGTAACCTATGAATGCATCCCTGCCGCTTTTCAAACACTGGCAGTTTCGGTAACTTTAAAAAACGATTTAATTATGAATTATCATTTAACAGCTAATACTATATGTTATGAAAAACAAGCAGCCTGCTTAAATGTTCAACGATGTGACGGAAAAAATCAACGAGGCGATTTTATTTCTTACGGTGGCATTTCGTGTCTGTTCCCGTTGGAAGTGTTTGGTTATTCAATTCCTCCACGCCATGGCACGCTCATTAAATAAAATATGCACTAACTACAGACTTAAATTTGCATATACCCCCAATTACAACATGGCCAAATGTTTGTGCGCTTTTAAGTCGCCGACACGCATAATACTGCTATCGGTGGTCCCCGCTGGCATGGAGACCCCATGTCGGAGACATGTCGCCACTAGCCGCCGAAACAGACCACATCGCTGGGCGATTAACACGTGGATGGAAGATGTCTGAAGCCAGCGAAAACAGCAGCTGAATCACAACTTAGCAAATTAAACACTGATTACCTAATTCATTAAAAGGTAGCAAAAAACCCTTTTTCCACAACAGGCACACAAAAAAGTAAATAAATAAAGTACAAAGACTCGAACGTGGGGGAAAAAAAAATGCTCCCTTTAAGATAAAACTACAAATACATGGCATGCTAACATCAACAGAAGGTGAAATTTCCATTCATTCAAAAACGTTTTTTTTTAATTTTTTTTTTATTTACGACAAAAATGCTTTACCATTGTCATTATGTAATTGTCATTGCTGTTTGCTGCAGATCTATATGAAAAGTAGTAAACCAAAGGAATCAGTGTGGGGAAAAAAATCATAAATTATATCAAGGACTTCCAGTATCAGACAGCCAATCAGATTCAGGTCTTACATACATGTATGTACCAGTGGCATCAGAGACATCTGTATGGTGCCCGAAAAGTCCAGATCTGGCCTGGTCAGTGTTCGTCCCGACAAGAGGGCCCCGACAGGTAACCGTTGGTCCCGTTGGCCCTGCTGGTGCCGTTGGTGGCACTGTTATGGGGTTTCTGTGTTGGGGGAGAGACTTCCTCCTCGTCGGAGCTGGATTCCATGTCACTTCGGTCATCTTTGGACACCTTGGAAGACGCGTAGCAACAGTGAGTAGATCGAAAGTCCACAGCCCTGGGACTGAATGAGCAGGGGGGGGTGCTGGTGGTGTTGTTGCGAGATCTTAATGGAGTGTTAAGTGAAGAGTTAATCTCCAAAACTCACTCAGTCCAGGTTTTGTTGTTAATGACCAAAAGTCCTCATCACATGTTACTGTTATTATCGGGAACCAAAACTCACTCAATCCACAGGTAATCCAACGAACTGCTGAATTTCCAAAATTCACTCAGTCCAAAGAAATTCTCAAAAATGGATCCCATGGACTTGATGAGTTTTGGAAAGTTGGTCTTTAGCATGCAGGCTGTTTTGGAACAATAATGGAATAAAAGTGGGAAATTGTGGGATGGCATGGAACCTTATGCTACAAGCTATATGAATTTTACTTAAATAAGCTAGAAAACGAAATAAATCAATAGCCGTGGGGCCCTAAATGTAAGAGAAGAGGAAAAACAGAAATGGTCAGCAAAGGGGGTGAGGAAACAAAAGTCTGGGGGTCGAAAAGTAACCCGCATGTAGCTGCTGATGTCATGAAGACCAGGGGCTTCATTTGACCCCCATGCCTCACCTCCCCACCCTACTTACATGCAAAGGGTTCCATTTGCCCGCCTTTGGGGGTTGCAGAAAGGAAAGGCAGGAAGAAGTAAGTTGGGAAAGAAAATTATACATATACAGCAAGACCAAGAAGGTCCACAGACTTTGAAGTAAAGAACCAATGCCCCTCTGAAGGTACTCAATGGCTTTACCACTTACAGTATAGTGCAACCCTATATTTCCCATAATTCTCAGAACCAGCGTTTTATTGGGTGAGGAAGTGTGCGGTTAAAATATCTTTTTTCTCTTCGATGATTTTTTCGTGCACGAAGGCATTGTGCTTCTGTCACTGTACTATGTTCTATTCACTATTACTGCACTATTTTTCCGTGAAATGATCAATATGGCTCCTGAGACTAAACCAGTTAAAAGTCACTGGTCAAGACTATCAAGCATCTCTAATCTTCCCCAGTGCTCAGTAAAGCAACCAGCTTGATTAGACAAGCGCTTGTTCCAGGGCCGGACCCCTCACCTTGCCCCTGGAGACGGCCCTGCAGGCGATCCTGACGATGAGGTAGGACCAGAACGAGTGCAGTGCCAGCAGCATGAGCAGCAGCACGTTGAAGACCCACCAGGACGGGAAGGGGCCCACGATCTCCCAGCTTTCGAGGAGCGTGCTGTTTAAAATCCTGCGTGAGGGCAGAGCAAAGGAGGATGGGCCGGGAAAGGAGGATGGGGGCGGGAAAGGAGGATGGGCCGGGAAAGGAGGATGGGGGCGGGAAAGCACAGGCGTGCATGAAGAGGCATTTAAGGTCACACAGAGATCTACTTTGTCAAAAAATGTTTGTCCTAAAAACAATGTGTAGCCTGCCCTTATCCATCCATCCATCCATCCATCCATCAGCAGTGGGTCTATGGCACACCTGATCCAGGAAATTGACAGATCAGTGAAAAAACAGGACTGTGGGACAAAAGTCCATGCAAACTCCTCCACACACATAGCAGGATGCAGAAATCAAACTTACAACCTGTTGGTGTGGGGGCCACACTGCGATGAAGTGAGACACTAACACTTCTCTTCATACAAAAAAAGCCCCCTTGATACACAAAGAACTGCCAGGATAATTACAAATCGAAACTGAATACCAAAAAAAAAAAATAAATCCAGAAGGGCAGTGAAGGTAACACTTCACAGGTCACTAGTGAAATGCTCCAAAAAATGCATAGGGCAGGACTGAAATCTAAATACAGGGGCAGAGCAGTGGTGCTTCCCCTGCGCCAGGTGAGCTATCTCTGCGGGCGCCGACAGCAGGGGCGATTTTAGAATTTTAAATTTTTTTTTAAGGTGGAGAGCATAGGAGGGGCGATGTCCCATAGGCTCCATTCTTCTGCACACCCCTGGCCTATAGGAGGGGCGATGTCCCATTGGCTCCGCCCTTCTGTACATCCCTGGCCTATAGGAGGGGCGATGTCCCATTGGCTCCACCCTTCTGTACATCCCTGGCCTATAGGAGGGGCGATGTCCCATTGGCTCCGCCCCTCAGTACACCCCTGGCCTATAGGTTGCCTTCTCTGTCAATGCCACTGCCCGTTACACCTCAGCGATCATTAAAAGCAGCTCATACACTGTTTTATCCGTTTACAGGTGCTATAGGACTGTGGTGGAGGTGGAGCATGTACCCTGCAATATTTAATTTCGATTCATTCATACCACCCTATAAAAAGACCTCCGTTTTGAAATTAAGTTGTATCCTCCCAGTATCTGACTCTCTCTTACACTGCCCGTCTGTTACTCATTACTGTCACACATAAGACTGCAGCAGAATCCTCTGGTTCAGACAGCACTGTGCATCAGACTGGTAACATTCCTCCACGCTGGGCGTGACCGGCGAAGGCGTTGGAGTTCAGCACGCGCGATGCGTCAGGCACGTTTGCACGCGCGCCGGCTGGCAGCGGCAGCTCAGGCAATCATTCGGAAACCTCCCGACCTCAAACGGTTCCTAGAGACACAAAGCAAAGTCTCTCCCTTCGCGATTCTATCACCACAGAGAGCGAGCGAGATGCGAGAGAGAGATAGAGAGAGGGGGATAGAGAAGAAAAATCTATTTCAGGACTAAAATAAGATTTTTTTTTTTTTTTTTTTACATTATGCAAGAGTAGGGAGTCCTTAAGCAGAGGTCAGAGCCATGGCAACTGGGTTACAGCAGCAGTGCGATGGCGGCTATTGTAAAAAATATGAACCCAGCTGGAAGCTTAATAGTTTAGGTGGAAAAAAACTCTCCGATATCCTTAGAAATCTGACTGTCTGACAATGATGGGATTGCAGGAGGATGATCTTCAAACTTCACGGCAGCTCTTGTCATTCTGTGCTCACATGGTGGCGCTCAGGACCTGGACGTGACTTAGAGCTACCATTTCACGAGTCTCCTCTTAGTTACAGAGTCACAGGCCCACTGGCCTCCAGCAGAGTCTGACCACATTCCTATACTCCATACCCCATATATTACCGCAACTGCACCGGGACACGATCCCTGCTCGCAAGCTCGCCAGCCGAAATTAAGGAACAGGATCTGAGCGATAGTAGGACTGCGGCGAGGAACCCAAGAACCTGGAGTGGCTACCGGGAGGCCGTCGGACACAAGAGGCTGCGGCACTCTGCTGCCTGTGACTCACAGATTATTTTTACACCGCCCCCCCCCCCCCTTTTCCGGCGGCTTCTCTGTACATTTCCCAGCACGACCAGCCTGGTATTTCCAATTGCTCCCAGCCTCTCAGAACTGGCCCCGGGGATTCCGTGGCCCCAAACATGGCTGACTGGATAGGTACGGCACTTGGCTAATCAATGCTCAGCGTGGCTACTTGCTGATTGGCCAGTGAGCTCAGCCTTGGGGCGTGGCTACTTGCTGATTGGCCAGCAAGCTCTGCCTTGGGGCGTGGCTACTTGCTGATTGGCCAGCAAGCTCAGCCTTGGGGCATGGCTACTTGCTGATTGGCCAGCAAGCTAGGCCTTGGGCAGTTTCCCCAAAGGGGCCCTCCCAGCTGGGCCCCAGCTCAGGGCTGGGCCCCATGCCAAGCCTCCTTCTCTGGCCTCAGAGCCCCAGCTCAGTCCTGGCACGTATTGCTTCGCCAAAGTGCCAAAGCTGGACCCTTTGGTGCTTCGTAAGCAATTCTGATCACCGTGTGTCTGCAGCCTCGCAGCAAGGCTAAAAAAAAAAGCACAGAGACAGAAAAACAAATAAATGCAGCTTCTACAAGCTGGACACCTGCCTATATGGATATAGGACCCCAAGATGAAAACTTGTATCATTACCATCCAGGTTGGTTCATCTCTCTCTCTCTCTCTCCCTCTCTCTCTCTCTCTCTCTCTCTCTCTCTCTCTCTCTCATTCAGCTTACATCTAACTTACTGATGGTAACTATCAGCTATTAATTGCCTCTCACCCAGACATTCAAAAATACTCTTTGCAAATTAAACTATATAAAAAGGATTCAATAAATAAAAACCACTGCTGTAGCCATGGCTACGATTAGTTGGTGCTTTTCCACAACTGAAGGAAGTTGCCCATATAAGGATTTCACAAACCGTTCATATAGCGATTCCACTCAATTCCACCTAAAACAACGTACAAAGAGCAATTATACACGTATGATGGCAAACGGTTGTCAACAACCCTGTATAAACTGAGGGTGGAAATTGATTTTATCACTGTCAGATATATGAGACCACAAACTGAAATAAAAAAACAAAAAAATGCATTCGGTTTTTAAAAAGAAAAAAGAAAACCTCTAGCGACAATCTGATGGAGACGGAGTGAAGGAATCTTCTACGAGACTTACCAAATGGGATAAACACCCAGCCTGGACGTGATAAAGACCAGTGCGAACATGAGGAAGATCACCTTGCAGAGTCTCTGACACTTCGCATAGTTGGCCATTTTGGCTGCCTACAAAGAAACAAAATCATCACGCCATCGTCATGCGCAAGTGAATATATCAGAAGCGCAGACAATAAATAAATGTAAATATTAGTCATTAAGAATTATTATTCTTTTATGAAGGCTGACAAATTTGGACGCTTACTTGGTGCAAAATGCTGTGCATATCTGAATATCTGTAGTGGGAGTTTTCCGTTTCGAGACACCAAGTTGGGGGCTCACCGTGAGACAGCTGGCAACCCTCTAATCTACATTATTTATGTGTCGGGCACATGCCAGACTCTCCGGTTATATTTTTAATCTGTTTTTAATTTATTCAGTGACATCATGGATGAACCTTTCAGAAGGATTAACCAAGAAAAGAGCCTTATCGTAGAAGGCCCCCCAGATGCGCCTTCTACCGCCTTGTCCTCACCTCCATCAGGACGTCAGCAGCGTCGTGAAGGCACATTACCAGAGTCCCCACCCGAGCCATGTTGTCCACGTAGGAGAAGGTGATCAGGGAGATGGTCACCAGGTGGTGCAGGAACATAATCAGGAAGTCCTGAGAGCCAGAGGGGTAGGACAGTGACCAGAGATCAGTGACAAGGCTGTCAAATTTAAATCACTGACATCTTACAGGTATCTGGAGGTACAGAGAACCCCCCCCCCCCATTGTATACTTTGGTTTAGTGCCTACAAAAACACTCACTTTTACAGTTCTAATATCTTCAAGATGCATTAATAATTTACTGTAAAATAATATGGCATTCTTAATTTAAGGAAAAACTATGGTCTACATATGAAATTATTGTTAAATTTGCAAAAAAGATTCATGCCACCAAGAGGCAAAGATCCTGAGCCAGAAGGTGGCAGAGCCTTATCTGATGCATTACTGCTAATCTCCTGAATTATATTTAATATTATGAAAATGGCAAAATTTGCTGTAAAGAGCATTAAGAATGCCGAGAGGGGCACCCAGAATTGAGGATGCAGAGCTGCGGAGAAAACTGGCGCTAACTGGGAGTTTGGGGTCCCATCCCAGTGCCACCAGCAGAATCACACAATAACTCTGTGCAGCGCTGCTTGACCCTGTCCTGCATTACACGCATGCAGGTGCTGCATTGTTCCTCTGTGTGTGTGTGTGTGTGTGTGTGTGGGTGTGGGGGGGGGGGGGGGGCACAGTGAGATGCAGCTAATCCGGACAGGCATCCGGCCTACGGCAGGACAGCACCCTGAAACCCCACCCCTTTTTCCGGGGGCCATTGACATCCACCCATTTTCCTGGGATCCTTCCCCAAGGTGCAGTGGGAAAAGGATCCGGCCAGATTACCGGAGCTGCTACGTAATCCGTTCGAAGCTGCCCTAATTGCCTGTTAGGACATATCATGGTAAGTCATGAGCAGCTATCTTAGATGCTTTTCCCAAGCTAAATACTTAAATACTGGAAAATTCAAAATACATTCATGACTCCTGCAGGTATTAACAAGCAGCTCTGACAGGTACTTTATTCATTTGGGTCGTGTGTGGCTTGTATACGGAGGGATAAGACAAGGACACACACACACACACACACACACACACGTGCGCACGCAAGGCGAAAAAAAAAATATATATACAGACAACATGCCAAAAGTCAACAGAGGCGATTAAGAGGGGAAGAAAGGAATAAAAAAAACATGGTGGCTACTGACAGCGGAGGAGTGAGAAAAGGAGGGAGAATAAGTGGCAGCAAGGCCACTGCCCCAGGAGGACACAAAGGCCGCAGACCGCGAGGAGAAACGTGGGGCGAAGGAGCACAACGGTAAAGTCTGACAGGCCCTGTGGCCCCTGAAAGAGCACACTGATCTTAAGTCAGCTCACATGCCGTTTCTGGTTCTGAAAACCCAGAACAACGCGGGCCAGACGCTGACAAATCTGACAGCAAATGCATATATAAAGAAGGGCTTTTTATAATAACATCACCACACCACAAACGCAAGATACTGGCCAAAGCGCCATATGCATCGTTGTATATTTAAATTCCTAGCGCACGCCCACCGATTGCAGCTTATTCTGTGGATTAAGATCGTAAAATATACAGATCGTGCGGAAAAGCGATTTCCTAGTTTACCGAGATGCAGTCCTACCGAGCACGTTCGACTCGCAAGGTGCTAATTTTCATGTATTGTGCTGACAGTGGAGTACGGCTGTAAATTTACACCGCAGACTCTTTCAAAGCAGTACAGGGTAGAAGCAAGAATAACCCCCCCCCCCGCCCCGCCCCACCAACTACAAACATTATGGAGCATTCGGGAAGCGTATAGTTTGGTGTTGGGAAAGCTGGGACTATAGATCAATCTGAATGCCAGGAAGGGGAGTGTGTGTGCGTGTGTGCGTGTGTGTGTACCTTCAGTCCTAAGCAAAGAGGCTGTGTGTGATACAGTTTACATATTTTCCACCAAAAGCAGACAGGCTATTTCAGGGCCTGTATTCTGCCCCAGGCTGGGGATTAGACATGTCCAGGTTCTGAACGGAAAATAATTCACAACAAAGAGAAGTGAGATGACCAGGCTAGGGAGGGAGGAGGTCCGGGAATCGAGGACGCCGAGTCCTTGGAGGCTGGATGTCGAGAAGGGCGACATGTCAACGCTGACGAATGTGTGGCGTTTGTCCCCGACAGCGATACTTTACCGAAAATATCTCATTAAACGGGAAGGGATTGCATTTCGCTGGTTCAGCCCATGTCATTATCACTCCTCTGCTGTTAATGTTTCGTGTTGGTGACAAAATGCTTCACGCGAATGTTTCATCAGATGAAATATTTGACATCCAGCACTTGTGCAAAACTACGCCGCTTCGGAAGAGGCGCAGGGTGAGGATGGGAGTGCCTCCCCGAGCTGAACACGAGCTGAACACGAGCTGAACAC
>JAODKK010000034.1:9657042-9670028 GCA_026774405.1 Petrocephalus microphthalmus
ACCACAAAACAGTTAACAAATGAATATTCTGCAAATAAACCAAACGGCAGCATCTCCTGAAAACAATGCCACAGATGGTAATTCTGCAGTCCGTGGAACGCTGTCACCTGTTAAAAATACACCCTTTTCTCGTTCCCCTCCATTTTCTCCAGGTTTACACACAGATGCACTGTCGAACCATTAGAGTGGAATGTAATTTAATAAAACATTTATTCGACACATCACAGCCTACTTCAAAGTGAATACAATCAGAAATGGTTTTAATGTACTGTTATACCGAGATCTATTTTTCTCTTCACAAAAGGTGTTTTGATTTATTTTCATATGTATTACCTTTAGTTTACTGGGTCTACTGCAGATGGTTGGCACTAATTCTGTATAACCTACATATTTATCAACAAAATATTTCTGCTCTCCCTTCTGTCTCTGGGTCGGAGCCATCTGGCCCAGAACTCACTGTTCACGAAGAAAGCTCAGACATCCGGCTTATAACAGCGTCTAAAGAATAGATTCACATGTTGGCCCGATCCACCGTAAAGACACAGTCGTCTGGATCAGCCTGGTGTCAAGCACCTGGATCATGACCATGCCGGTCTCTAGTGGCCTGATCACACATGATCAAGAACTCTAGTATGTGAATTGCAAATTTATTTTCGATTTGTTCCTTGACAGTATAAATACATTTTTTTAGGGACTCACATTTTTTTTCAAAGGGTTCAGGAAATAATTTTCATTTTTACCCAATGCTAGCATTTTGTTTTATTTATTTATTTATTTTTGTTCCGTGTTTGATTCACTCTGGAGAAAATTACTATGCTGCCCAACAACTCTCCGGAGAAAAAATGTGTTACGCTGAATTATGTACCGCTGTATCATCTGATGCAAATGAAATGTCACTCGGCGTTTCTTATTAAGCCGAACAGCCAGCTCCTGCCCAACACGGAGACACGTAGCCGACGATATTTACATAATCCCGCCATACAGGAGTTTGGTTTTACTATAATGTGTACATGAATGAAAATCCTGCATGGTCTCAATGCAGCAAAAAAAAAATCATGTCTTTCTTTTGCACCACTGATAAGAAAACGTCATGAATTCTTTGCACAGCAGCCTTGCAGCTGAACATATTGCCAGTTATATTTAGATCCTTTACTGAGAGATCACTGTGGTGGAGGGAAAAGAAGGAAGTAAAATTGTGTATGGGGGGAAATGCATTCAATGAGCAGTGTAGTAGCTGTAGGGGAACACTCAGAACTTTGGTTTTGATTCCTCTCCTCGATGGTGTAAGTGTGGAGTTTGGATGTTTGCATGTGTTTTTTTCCCCGACAGTACAAAACCATATCTTTATAGGCATTCTCCATTCATTTCTATGAGCATAACCTACTCCTAATCCTAACCATGTTAACCCCTACCTAGTCCTTAACCTTAACAATAAGTAACCAAACAAAACAACAGCTTTTGACGTTTTTAGTATTTTGATCACATTCACGGATTTTTACAAAATTGTGGTTATTTTGTAAAGGATGGAGGATGGAAAAAAAGGGCAAAAAGTTACAGGTTTTTATCACATTGCTGGGAAATCTGGTCCCCACAATGTAATAATCACAAGATCGCATGAATACGTGGACTATGCGTGTGTGTGTGTGTGTGTGTGTGTGTATGTACCCTGCAATGGGCGGTAAACCCAACCATGCTGATTCATATGCTTCCTGGCTTTTCATAATCCTGCACTGGATAAATGAATGGGAATTTAAGACAGGCATACAGGAAATGTTAGTTAGGACTGAACTGACATGTAAGCAAAATGCAAAAAAAAAAAAACACACCATGTTGGTTTTCAATGTCCTTCATGCTGCATGGCACAGATTACCAGTCACAACTGTTCCCTCCCGGTGTGCCACAATCTGTGAGGTCCTCTCCTGTATGACACCACAGCTGAGTCCTTCGAAGATGCCCTCACTCTCCGCTGATGCAGAGCTGATGTTCTTCAGTAGATTCTCGTGGGAGGCGTCTGCCGAGGACTCCAACACGGTTGTCTTACGTTTCACAATATCCGCAAATGAGAGAGGGGGGTAGCGGGCTGCCAAGCTCTCCGAATGCTGGCAGACGGCTTCGCTCTTGAATCTGCTTTTGCCACAGCCGAGACTGTCAGCGCTTGAGAGCTGCTCTCTGACACTCTTGGTCTCTGTAAAATCAGCTGGTTGAGTTTGATCCTCCAGTGCACAGTCTTCCATCAAAGATGAGGGTATGGAATAGTTCTGTTGTCCGCAGGCATGTGTCTCCCCTAAAATGTCTTTCATGACTTCAGTCAGATTTCTGTCCACCTTATCCACACTTGTTTTGCTGTAATTTGCACATGAGCCTTCCTCGGTTATTTCAAAAAGACTTTTAATAGCTTTGATGTTGACAACTGGCATTTCTTCCACATCAAAGATATCCTTGTCCTCTTCAGCAATTATTTCTTCAGTATAACTCTCCAGTCTTTCTGGGATAACAATAGGTTCTTTTCGAACGTGAACATTTTCTCCAGGAGATTCAAATCTGTGGACAAGGTCTGACAGGTTAACCCAGGGGAGCTCCTCCTTCTCTTTGTCTGTGCCGTCCAGCTTGGGGTCCTCCAGGTAAGGGATATGGATGAGATCCTTGTGTGCATAGTTCCTTTTCACCTCCGCCTTTGGAATTTCTTCAAAGAGCTCTCGCTTTTCCCTCACTGACATGGTCTCCAGCAATGATTCTGACATTTCTGGGACCTCTGTGTCAATGGCATCCATTTCAGTATAATGATGGGAAGATGAGGGGGACTCCAGGGTTCCAGAGGTCTTTTCAAGTATCTGTACAGGCTTCTGCTCTTCTAATGTGGATGCTCTGCTTGGCAGATTGATAGTGGGGTCCTTCATTTGAGATTGCTTTTCAGACTTATTGAAGGTCGGAGTCGATGTGGCCCTGTCCTTTTCAGTTGTAGGGAATTCACATTTGTATACTGGAGGGCTTGGGGGAACAGGTGACTTGCTGAATACTGGAGAGGGCAGTCTCTGCGTGGAGTCAGTTCTCTGTATGGATTCATTGTTAATGTTAGCAGGTGATGGCGATTGCAAGGGTAATGGTATACCCCTGCAAATAGGCTTTATTTGACTCTCTTCAGTCTTTCTGCTGTCATGCAATGTCTTTTTCTCTTTTGTAACTTTCTTCTGAACTTCAGTGCTTATTTTAGATCCTTTTGATGTAGCTTCCACACGCAAACTCTTGTCAGTTATGGATTTACTAGTATGTTGCTCAGTCTTGGCAACAGTTTGCCCTGAATGTGTAAGTGTCGCTTCCACTAGATTTCTCACATAGGTGATGATCTCTGTTAGTTTTTGCACATTATTCTCAGCTGCAATTTCCTTAAACTGTCTCCTTTTCTCTGAGCCAAGTATGCATTCCGGGACTTCGGCAAGCAGCTTCTGGACCATTTCAGGATCAATTTCAGATGATGTTCCCTGGAGATCTTCAATGCCAAGCAGCATCTTCTGAATTTCGCCATGGCTTTCTATGCCTCCCCAGCTGGCTGTTGAAATGATCGCAGACTCCTCTTGCAATGACATGCTGGCTGTTTTCACTTGAACACTGCTACTTCCTTGCCCGGTTTGTTCTTTCACTAGCTGCTTACTTGCCTTCTCTCTTTGTTTTTGAGACTTGACCTTCTTCTGTAGCTGAGCTGTCCCCTGCTGTTGAAAACCGGGCTGAAGGTTATTTTCAGTGATGAGTACTTCCTTGTGAACTTCGGTGTGCGTCTGGTGGACAGTTCGGTGTGTCTGCACCACTCTGATTTCTCCCTGGTCTGGAACTGTTTTCAGGCAATCCGTCATCTTCTCCTCCCTCACGGCGCCCTTCTCCTTCTTTGATTTATGTTTTTTCTTCTTCTGCATTTCTGGTCTGCTGTCATCACTAGCAGAAATCCTTTCGGCCTCTCTCTGCTTGTCCGTGCCTTGCTTGCTTTCTGTGTCTGTCTGCTCACTGCTTGGCTTCACTACACCAGTTTCTAGCCTATGATGTGCTAGTAAGCGATCATCTTTCGTACTGTGGTTTGTTTCTTCTTGTTTCATTAGACTTCTCCTCTTTACTTCAGTTTGGTGATCTCCTCTGACAACCGCTTCACTTTCTGTGTTCGCCTGCGCACTGCTTGTTTTCAGTACTCTCGTCTCGTGCACATCACGTGCTAGTAAACTATCAACCTTCTTACTCTGGTTCCTTTCCTCTTGTCTCGCTTGACTTTTCCTCTTTATTGCAGTCTGGTGATCTCCTGTGTCAGATTTATTTTGCTGTTGAGTCTCTATTTTTTCAGCTTTGGACAGCAATGACATTTTAGACTTTAAATTCTGAGTTACTTTCGGTATCTTACTTGACTCGGGCTGCCGCAGGACCTGTCCCAGGTCCTGAGATGAAGGTCTGTCATTTTTCCTACCATTTTCAGCCTTAATAGAAATACTGCCTACATTATTAATGTTTCTGAAGCTGTGGACAACATCGTTTTCGACAGTAACACTTTCGGAGCTGGTATTCAAGACACTAGCAAGTTTCTCAACAGCAGTGGACATCACCATCTTGTTTGAAGACTGCACTTCTTCAGGGGTAGAATGGGATTTAACAGAGGAAACTGATGCAATCTGTTCTTTTAGGGAAGAAGTCTCATGGCATGTAGAACACTTGGCCACAGTTTGATACCGAACAGAGGCACGTGCGTTCTTAGAGTAACTGTCACATTTCAGAGATTCAAAACTAAGATTCTGTGTAACTTCAGAATCTGAGGGCCTCGTTAAGGAGATCTTTGGCTGTCTAGCGTGAACAGATGGATCATGTGATACAGTGTCCAATGTGCCTTTAGTCGCTGTCTCTTCGCCTTTCCCCAGAAAGACCTCCGATTTAATTATCTCCTCCAATTGGGTTTTGTCATCAGCGATGACCCCTTGAAATGCACCACTGGAATTCTCATTAATAGCGGAAGGCAAAGTGAAAGGCGAGGCTCCTGTCTTCTTCTCATTTTCTTCTTTCTGTTTTCTGTACTTTTCCTCAGCAATCATCAGCGGAGTTTTAAATTTCCTCGCATACAGCTTAGGTTTTATGGATTGGGGCTCAGGCCCAGGTGTGGGTAGTTTTACTGGTGCAATGAACACCTTCTTTGGCAGACAAGGTAATTCCTGTGTGGGCCTTTGTAATGGGATTCCAGAAGCCTTTGGCAGGTCAGGCTTTACACTTTTGAACGTAGAAAATGCCTTCTTTGGTTCCTCAGTAATTTTTCTGGTCTTTGCAGTAAAGTCACAAACAGGCATAAATGCAATTTCTCCCTTTGAAGGTGGGGGTGGTAAATAGTCATGTCCTGCCATTGCTGCCAGAGGGGGAGATGGAGGAGGTGGGAAGTGGTCAGCTTCAGACCTCAGTGGCTCCATAGGTGGCGGTGGTGGTGGTGGGGGTGGAGGAAGATCACTGTCCTGCCTCATGAAAGGTAGAGAGGGAGCGGCAGATACCTGACTGTCACATTCTGGAGGTGGAGGAGGAAGAGGAAATTCAAGGTCAGATGATGGCGCTGGGGCTGGCAGTTGGGGGCACAATTTTGTTCTGGCCTTATTCTCTGTTTTTCTGCTGCCCTTATGAAGATCTGTCCTTAGAGATTTCACCTCATGGTTTTGAGTGACCGTTTTTTGTTCCGATGTCTCTTTGACAGTCCCAGTCTCCTGTGTTTGTTTTTCAATCACCTTCATTTGTGATGTACCTCTGTCAATTTCTAATGCCACTGTGCTTTTTGATGCATGGGAATGGCCCAGCTGGGTCGAGAACCTGCTCTTCACTGGTTTAATGAGCTTCTTCGTGTTCTTGTGGGATTCCACACTTAGGGATAAATTCTTAACAGCGTGTACTGGTTTTGCACTGGTTTGCTGCTCTGCCTTCAGTAGGGTTTTTATTGCGCTCTTAGCATCTCCTGTGATCATATCCTCTCGTTCCATTCCAGTTTGCTCCTGTATATCATACAGTGACTTAACAGAGACTTTCACATCTCTATCTTTGACGGCTTTATGCTGCTCTTTAGCTGCCATCCCTAGTAAGAGCTGTATGGTGCCTTTAACGTCGCCCTGTTCACTCACTTGCTGCTGGCAGACCTTCCTCTCATTAGAAGCCTCTCGCAAGCTCTGCTTTGCAGACTGGACATCCCCTTTAAGAATGTCCTCTTTTTCAGTCTCTTTCGCCGCATTCGTAGCCACTTCCAATGACTTAATGGCACCTCTTACATCACCGGGTACTAAGTCTTCAATGGCAGTATCGTCGTTTGTGGCCACTGAATCTTCAAGAGATCTAAGCGCTCCCTTGATGTCACCTGGGACAATCTCTGGTCTTTCAGCCACCTTCTGTTGATGTTGGGCCTCCTTGAGAGTCCTCAGTGTAGTGTTTATGTCGCCTCCTATCACTTCCTCCTTCTCAACCGCAACAACCTGTTTCATGGCCTGTTTTAGAGAGTCCAGGGCTGATTTAACATCCCCTCTCACAATCTCCTCCTTCTGCACATTGGCGCTCGGTGTGTCCGGCTGGGTCATAAAAACCTGAGCTGTGTTGTGCACGTCGCCCGGGACAATGTCATCCTCAGCTACAGTGCGTTCAATCTGGGGCTGATTCCTTCTCAGGACCAGCTTTATCTCTTCAATGTCACCACCTAAAATCGGCTCCTTCTCTTCTTTATCGTTGTCAGCCTCATCTGGTTCAGCCTGGAGGCGTCTGAGGTAGTCTAATGCACCAGACTCTATACAGGTGGAGTAAAAGCTGACGTTTCCCCTTTCCATTTCACCCACTCTTATTCGCATAAGTTGCTCTGGAATTTCAGGGGTAGAAAGGAGTCTGTGCAGAGTACCTCTTACGTTGCCTTCAATGATGTGCTCTTTATCAACAGCAGTACTTTTATTATTATTGAGAAGAGAATATATAGTCATCCTTACATCTCCTTTCTCATCTTCCTGAATGAGTATACCCTGTCTGTCAGATCCTTCCTTCTTCAGGAGGCTGGTAATGGCCTCCTGGATATCTCCTCTGATGATTTCCTCCTTATCGACATTGAGCCTCGTCTCCTGGTTGAACAGCTGTTTCACCGTTGTGTCGATGTCACCCCTTTCTTCCTCATTTATTGTGACTGCTCTTTTAGTTGCCTCCTCTTGCTTCAGTAAATTCATTACTATATTTTTCAGGTCGACACTGATGACTTCTTCCTTTTGGATTTCTGGAACTTCCTGGTTCATGAGCTTGAATTTTGCCATCCTGACGTCGCCAACTTCGTCTGCCTCTAGAATTATTCCGTGCGAGCTGGCCCTTTGTTGACAGTTCAGCTCTTCGAGGGTCTCTTTGACACTTTTGCCCACTATTTCAACTTTCTCCATCCTGCTTTCATTAAACTCATGGAAAGGTGTTGTTTCAAATAGCCATGTTGTCGTTTTCACGTCCCCTTGTGGAATCTCCTCATGGTTCACGCCAGCGCTGGTTTCTTCGACGTCTTTAATCGTGTCAAGGGGCTGTTTTTCAAAAAGCCACACTGACTGCTTGACATCCCCCTTTAACACCTCTTCTTTTCCCACTCTTTCCATCTCATTGCATTCCTTATCATGGATCTCCTCAATTGTATTTGTTTCAAACATCCACGCAGCGCCTTTGACATCGCCTTTCTGTATTTCACTCACGTTGACCATCCTCGTGGAATTCTGAGACATGTCGTCGTTCTCGAAGCGCTGCTTGTTACTCTTGACGTCCCCCCTTTGAATGTCATCCACAGTCCGAAGGAAAACTTTTGCATCTTCAGAAATCTCATCAAGAGGCTGTGTCTCAAACCTCCACCTGGCTGAGGTGACGTCTCCTTTCTGAATATCGTCCTCTGTGACGGATTTGATAACGTAAACCTCATCTGTGTCCTTTATGGAATCGAGAGGTTTGGTTTCAAACAGCCACCTTGTTCCCAGTACATCTCCTCTTGTCACATCCTCTTTGGTGACAGTGGTGACCTCATGGTAGTTGCCTTCTTGATCTCTGATGGCATATAACGGCTGAGTTTCAAATACCATGGTATGGTTTTTCACATAACCCTTCTCAATCTCTCTGTGGATAGACTGGATTTCTGCACTTTCTGATTTGGAGGAACCCTCCTGGATTTTATCCAAAGAGAACGTCTCAAAAATAAAACGACCTCTATCGACGTCGCCTCCTTGTACATCATTTACAGTGCGGGTGTCCTTGGCTTCTTCAGAATTTCCACTGATGGTGTCTATAGGCTGATTTTCAAACAGCCATGTGCAGTTAATCACATTTCCTTTCTGAATATCTTCTGCCTGAATATATTTTAGCTTTTGCATAGTCTCCTCTGAGCTTGAGGTCATTATATCAGAGGACTGGTTTTCAAATATATACTTCATCTTAGACACATCTCCAGACTGAATATCAATATCCGTGACCTTCTTAAAAGCGACAACCTCTTCTCCTGTAATATTTTCCAGGTTTTCAGTTTCAAAAAGAAAACGTGTCATCTGGACATCTTTCCCTTTGACATCATCCAGTTTTACGGTGTATGTTTTTATGTCAGATTGGGAACTGTCACTGATTGTGTCAAGGGCTTGTGTTTCAAAAAGCCAAGTACATGTTTTCACATCTCCTTTTTGGATGTTTGCGGTTTCTCTTTCACCTTTGACCTCCATTTTATCGTAAAGAACATCCATGGGTTGAGTTTCAAACAGCCATCTACATTTTTTCACATCCCCTTTCACTATGTCATTTTCAGTGTTCTTGTCCTCAACCTCCTCATCCTCGGCAAGACTGAAGTATTTGATAGAGTCCAGTGGCTGGGTCTCAAAAAGCCATTTTGTTGTTTTAACATTGCCTGATTCAACCTCCTCTTTGGATATTCCTTTTATAAGCTGCAGCTTGTTCATGCTCTCATCAAACTGATCAATAGGACATGTCTCAAACATCCACTTGAAGCTTCGGACGTTCCCTTGCACTATTTCCTCGCGTCGTACAGTTTTCACCTCATGGTAAATGCCTGAACTATCCTGCATGGCATAAAGGGGTGTAGATTCAAAATAGGCTTTGTTTGACTTCACAGAGCCACTGGTTATGCCCTCTACTTGCATTTTGTGAATTTGGTCATGTCTGCCTAAATTAGTAGTTTCAAATATTTCCTTGCAGTCTGTGACATGCCCCTTAATGTTCTCTTCAAGCGTCACAGTATGCATTAACTCCCTTTTCTCATCTCTAATGTTCTCAAGTGGTTGGCTCTCAAAGAGCCATTTCTGATGTCTAACATCACCTCTCTCCTCCTCTGATGCCACTACTTTTTGGAGTTTGCCTACCTCAGACATGTCCTTGATATGCTCCCCTGGTGCACCTTCAAAAAACTGTCTGGTTGATTGCACATCACTTCCTATAATTTCTTCTGTGTACAGAGGTCTGTCATTGGAATGATCTCTCAAAGCATCTACAGGCTGCGTCTCAAACATCCTGCAATGCTTGCGGACATCAGGTCCAATTATTTCCACCATTTGGAGCTTAGACTTCTCCCCATCTTCAACTTGAATGGAGTCTAATGTCTTCATCTCGAAAAGCCATCTGCCCCTGTTCACACCACCCTGATAGTTATCCTCCATAGACACCCCACAAACAAGTTTCACCTGAGCAGGGTCCTTGTTGATCACGTCTAAAGGCTGGGTCTCAAAGAGCCAACGGGATGTCGTGACGTCCCCTTTCTCTGATTCCTCCCTGCGCACAGTTGTAATTTCTAGCATCTCGCCAGATTCCCCCCGGATGACACACATAGGCTGGGTCTCAAACATCCGGGTCGTCTTCTTGACTCCTCCCTTAATCTCCTCAAGTTCTGATTTTAGCTGCAGGAAATGGCTTTCGTCAACGGTTTCTGTATGACCTAGACAGTCGAGGTGTTCATTTTCAAACAAATACCTGCCATATTCCACATTTCCCCCAACTATGTCATTTGTGCTGATAGTTGTGATTGGCTCTTCCTCCTGATAGATTGTATTGAGGGTGTCTAAGGGCTGTGTTTCAAAGAGCCAGGTAGCAGTGCGGACATCACCTCTTGCCCAGTCAGTTATTTTGCCTCTGTATTCAGCTGAATCCGGAGAGCTTGTGCCCAGCACATCCATTGGTTGGGTCTCAAACATCCACGCCGTGTATTGGACATCATTCCCTGCAATGATCTCCTTTTGAGCAATGTTCTTTATGTTGTCATCATCAGGAGAGTATTCTTTTATTGAGTCCAGGGGTTTGTTTTCAAATACCCAGCGCATGGACTGCACTTCTCCTTTGAGGATCTCGTCCCACTCCATGTACTCTCTTTCTGGGCTTAGACACTTGCTTGGACTGCACCCGGAATTTTCAAACATATATCTGGCCTGCTGGTAATCATCTGTGACTCCACCATGACTCTCCAGCTCACTGAAAAAGTCCCTCTCCAGATTCTTCCGGACTTCTGGATTGATGTGCTTGTACAAGCGCTTTAACTCGTACATATTTCTCTGCTTAGAATACTGCTCCTTAGTGACTATGGGTCTAAAGTTCAGTTCT
Source organism: Petrocephalus microphthalmus (assembly GCA_026774405.1). Lineage (NCBI taxonomy): Eukaryota > Metazoa > Chordata > Actinopteri > Osteoglossiformes > Mormyridae > Petrocephalus > Petrocephalus microphthalmus. Next base: position 9,667,624 of record JAODKK010000034.1, read on the forward strand.
ACTGGCTCAGGTGAGTATGGACGTTCTGGAACCTGCGTTAGATCTGGTGGTGGAGATGGGAAGGTCTCCATGCTCCCATAGGCAGAGATTCTCCCCTCCACTTCCCTGATCATGGATGATGTTTCATACATCCGCTCTGTTGAGGTTTCAGATGATAGATTTACATCTGGGCCCCACTGAAACTGGCTGAAATCAACATCAGTCTTTTGGAGGAAAAAAACAGTTGTACCAATCAGCATACATTAATATTAAGCAATTCTTTTATAATACAAACCATACGTTTTACATACATTAATGTGTGTGTGTTTTATAGGGCTGATTTGAGTCAGAAAGTCTTGTACAAGCTAACAAAAGAGGGAAAAAGAGGGAAATTAATGCAGTTAAGAAAGATACACGTTATTTTTTTTTATTGAGTATTGTGATTCTGTAAATTCATATGTAACCTCCAATACAATAGACCAGCAAATTGGTTACTTTTTTGTACCGCACTTTATTGACCCATCATGGTCTATTCGCCCAGAGGACAGAAAATTCATATTAATTGTCCAACAACATACGCCAAGAAAACACGACTGAACTTTGGAGTGCAACCAGCTATTTGTTGATAAATTTTATCCAGGACTCATTTTGCTTATGTATTATGTTTTTTTTTTTTGTAATTTTGCATTAAGCTTTGTGATTATCTACATAAAAAGCATCTTGTAAATGCTATTATTCTGCAACACCGACTGATACCATATGACCTGAGATTAGCACCTAGCATGTAGGTTTCTTACCTTAATTGGTTTGCTCGGTGCAGCCTGTTCAATGGTTCTTTCATACTGCTGCTTCAAAGCCCTCGTGGAAAGCTTTGGCAGATCCTCTCCTTCTGATGCCCTCACTGAAAAAAAGGCCAGAAGACTTATCAGCACTCGTGCTATATACTCTGAAGCGCACTTGAAATCCAAAGCTCACCTTGGCGGACTGTCTTTGTTATTGCATTCTAGCGGTCGACGTTTTAATCAAATAGATCAAATAGCGTGTATATGTTTGTAGGGAAGGTGCATGATATGTTGCAGTACTGTACTGTACCTGCTTCATCGTCGTAATTTTCATAATGGACATAATTTTGTGAGACCTGCAAAAAAAAAAAAAGTTAAAAAGTCACTGTCCAATTGACAAGCACTTATTACATATACAGTCATACCCCGGCGTACGTCATTAATAGGTTCCGAGAGCCCCGTCGTAAGTGGATTTTTGACGTAACCCGAAAATAATGCCTTAAAAATGCCTGAGAAGGACTAATAAATAGACGCAGTCATTTCCATTGGCGTAAATGCACCTTTAGTTATAAAAGTCAGCGTTCACTTTGCAATCTCAAAAGTCAATGTTCACCCAGTATTCAGAAAAACAAAATAGAAATTATTATAATAAAAGTGACCACATTAAATATTTCGTACTGTGCTTCATCAAAATAAATTACGTAATTTACGTAATTTAAGTAAGTTTCGTTAAGCCCCTCCAGTCATCTGCTATTGCGTATCTCAACATAAATAAAGCATGTTAATTTGAGTAAATTCTGTTCATTATTAACTTAAAATCATTTAAATTACTACAGACCAGCGAGGTAAAGTCGAGTTTGACGTGTGCATAAATGACGTATACCGGGGTGCTGCTGTATATGTAACTAAACACAATGGAAAGCATTCCATGAGCTTTACACTTAGACATGCTCTCCGCTCGTCTGACATGACTCCCTATAATTTTTACAGAGAAAGTCCTACTATAAATGGGGATTCCATTGTATGGAAAAAAAGGGTAAATTATGGCAGTTAGTTTCCAGGATTGAACCCGAGAATTAAGCCATTATAATTTTACACCAATTTCGGTTTCAACAGACCTTCTTCCGCTCTCATTACCAAAATTGTAACCGCAGACTACCCATCGGCGTCTCACCCCTTTTGACTCTGCACCTTCCTGTCTTCTCAAATAAAACGCTATTTTGTGTAATTCACCCGTAATCTGCTTTGCGAGGTGATTCAGTTCGCCCCGATGCCTGCAGCAACAGTAACACCGGCCGAGGAAAATCGGCCAGCGCTTTGTTCAGGCCTTCATTCTTATTTATGGTTGACAAAAATGAAAAGCTCCAGAAGATTAGTTACGAAGTAGTGCAATTTATTGTATTTGTACAGTTACAGCTATGGATTTTGCGGCAAATTAAATGTGATGGCAAACAAGGAATTATAAAGTGTTCTGAAACGTTTCACATTTCAGAACTCCTCCCAAGAAATGCGCTAGAAACTTATTGGGGACAAAAAGATGTGACAAGGTCTAGTAGTTAGCATGAAAAATGGCTAATTTCAATGTGTTAAAAAAGTCTTCATGATATTTCAATACAAAGATGATAGATAGATAGATAGATAGAT
>JAODKK010000034.1:9719552-9730267 GCA_026774405.1 Petrocephalus microphthalmus
CCCACCCCCCTCCCTGCTCCCTGCCCCCTTCTCGGCACGTTGCCATGGCGGCTGCAAGGAATGTTCTGTCTGTCTCCAGCTTATTACGTGTTCGCCCTGAGGAGGAAACATGCTTCTTTTTATAAGCGATTGATAGACTGGACGTGTATAAGGTCCCTATGTAGGCCAGGTGGGCAAGGCCAGTGCAGGCCATTACCCATTTTGAACAGTTTTTGCCATATATTTGGTGCTAAAATAACCTTTTCCAAGGACAAATACCACAGTCTTTAACATTTCTAACTCCCACTATGGGAAATTCTCATAGATTTGTTACTATACTGATACAGCAAGTGATGGATAATTTCCCAATGAAGTAAGAATTTGTAAGACTGTGGAAAATATACCACAGTGTAGCATGGATGACGTATTGTGACATAAGTGATGTAATGTAGCAAGAAGGACGCATTCATATGGATATTGAAAGTGAGATTCCGGACTATCCGTTGCTATAGTGCATATTTAAATTAGACAACAATATGCATAAACCTCCTGGCAGATTCCTTAGTTAAATGAATAACTATACTTTCTGGCTCCCGCTGAAAGTAAAAAAGCACTGCAGTGAAATTTGTTACAGCTGCCGGAGGTGGTTTCACTGCTAATTTTGTGTCCATTTATCTTAAGAAAGTGGGCCGCCAGAAGAATCTAGCTTTAAAAAACACAGTCGTGCCTCAAATATCTAGGCAGTGTCCACAAATTGACACGATCTTTTCAGAAGGTGTGCGGGGTGTGCGTGATCTTTTACTGTCATACCCCCTTTTTACAGTAATAAACTGCGCTTTGATGTTCTACAACCTAACCATGAAAAGGTGTTTAGCCTCTTTGCAGTGTGCGTGACTCGTTAATAATAAAAATATAGCAGATTGCTCATACAGAAGTTCATACAGAAGAAATGTATGTGTTTTATCACCGTAAGACTTCTATCTCTATTGTGGCCTACTTTAATACCACATAAAGTTTTACATAATTTAATGTTTTAAATTTTCATGAACAGTATATCTAAAAATACTCAGATTTTATCTGGGATTTTATGGAGATTAAATAGAAAAAATTAGTTACTATTTTTACTGTTTTCTTTTTTATGAGATGGGCATAATTACAGGGGTTATGAACATGTTGATTAGTTAAAAATCATGTATTCCAAGTACAGGGAGCTTGATTTATCTGCAAAGGAAGGATTCTGCAAATGTAGAATCATGCCTGGTTCACTGGCAAAGCAATGCTGTAACATGCAATAAAATAAGAACCACGCAGATTCCATGGTTAACATTAAAAACAAAAACTCAATAGAGATCTGTCCTAAAGATCTGGAGATACAGTTTAATTCCCTAGACCTGTTAAAAGCAAACAGAAACCAAACTGATGCTAAAATGAAAAAAGGAATATAATGGATGTAAAATATATCAAATTGCACGTACCTGCCATGTGTGTCCGATATGAGAAGGATGGAAAGGATCCGCATCCGTGGATTTGGCCTTTCCTAACCTGAGTGAAGTTTATATCCCATGCAGAAAATGCTCTTGAATTCTCATGCGGACACTTTCTATCAGCTAATATTCAACTGCAGGAACTGACCTAAATGAAAATAAAACTGACTAAAAAAAAAGTAAACAATGAGATTTATAATATGTATTCTTGGTTTGAGCCCTGACCTGTGCTTATTATACAAAATGTCATTTTTTAATTTTTAGCTGGCAAGCTCAAAAGGTTAGTGTAACACATTTTATACTGTGAGATAAAACATGAAAAGCAAATTAAAAGAATCTTTTTTACGACTTTTGTACAGTGTGCACAGATAAATGGTGGTTGTGAAGAAACTATTCCTTCATTAAAGAAGGGTTCAAATAAAATGGTTTGAAAGGTCATTAATTAATTTGAAGACATGCGTAGATCTGCAGTACTTTGCTGACAAACCTCGGGTCCTCACCCCAACGAAACAATTAACTTCAGTATTAAAGGGTGTGGATATGAACGGACAATTAAAAGAAGTGGTTACTCATCCGAAAAAAATACAGGGATGGAAAAGGCTTTGAAATTTGAGGTAGGCGAACATATGACCCATCTCTGTATACCTGGTTTACACCAGTACAGACCAAAAAAAAACAACTGAAGGGAAGATAATTGCATTCATGGATTTAGTCTATTGTCATTTGCACCGTAAACAGTCGGTTCTACCACGAAGTGCTACATGCCCCACACGAACATGACAGACCGTGATTTGGATTGCTACTAGATATTGGAAACCATCAATAAATAAAAACTAGTAAAAGTATTTAAATACAATTAGGAGTAATACAGGATGTACATGATATAAATTAGGAAAAAGGTAGTTAAAATGTAATCCAGTAGCAAGTATTTAAGTTATTGTATCCCTCTTGTGAAGATAAAATCTTATTTTAAATTGTCTTTTTCTTCTTGTTGTATTAATCATAGTGACTTGTTATTAACAAGGACAACATATAAATATAATTAGTATTACTGGTGATGATCCTGCGTCTCCTTCTTGTGTTTCATGATCCGCCTGTTTTTTTCCACAGGAAACATTCCTTTACCGATCCTTCCCGTCAGCGCTTTTTTTTTTTTTTTTTTTTATTCCCGTCATCTCTATGGCAACCGTTTTTTTAAATGTGGGAAAGCTGTTTGGTGAGGGAACACCGACGCCTAATTACATTTCGGCGTGTTTAACAGCTAAACAGCAGACACCGCATTAATTAAAACCATTTCATTCCACTGCGCTGGGGTAATTCGACGGTCACGTTTACCACGCCAAGCTGCGTACGGGTAGATTTAGGGACAGCCTATGCCGGATTCTTTAAAAGGTTACCGTGAATTACAGCGTTAAAAGTGAGAAGTTTATGCGTAATTTAACTAAATCACTAAAACTGCGCCCAAAACACTGAAGCAAACACTGGTAATGGTCCCGTAACTCAGGTGTATTCATTGTTGCGGTCTCATCCTCACATTTAGGCCTACTTGTCTGCAGCGCCTCTTAGTGCGACGCTTAAGTTAGACGGCGTCCGGATGGACGATACCGCCGCACCTCCCAGGCGGGCTCTGCGGGGTAACCCCCCTCGGCGGAGCGCGGGAACGAGAGAAAAGCGCTGCTGGCGAGTCGGGCCCACTGTTGAGTCATTTTCTATGGCGTGTGCATGTTCTCCGCGTCTAATTTTAGTGCCTTAACGTCCCTCCGCCGTGACTCGGATTTAACTTCAGCGCTGTCTGCTTCAGTGACTGTCCCTGCCTGTGCTTATTGTCGCATGTGTAGGACAAGCGGCACCAGGCGCGGACCCCATTTATACCGCGACGTCTAGCCCCATATATACATGTATAGTTATATATTTGTTAGGTTTTATGAAAGCAAACTTCCCGTTTGCTTGATGAGGCAAAGCTATCTGGGTTTACGTTTTGCATAAAATGCACGCGTCTTTCTTCCGGAAGACGTGGGAATAATGAGAGCGCACCGACCCCTAGTCCACTGAGGGAGCTCCGTCTTTGTGACTGGGTTTGGCACCTCTGTCACTGCTGGAGCAGAGATTTTTTTTTTTGTCTTTTTATAACTTCTTTTTTTTGGATGCTTCGGGAACATGCAGTCATAAATAAAATATACTTTTATGAATAATTCAGGTAATCATTGTGATTGACACCTAGGTGGAAAAGCCTGATTATGGGCTCTACGTGACTGGAATTAGCCAGCGTGCTGGAGAGCTATAGAGAGAGACTATGGGTTTGGGTTCCTACCGCAGATTCTTTGCTGATATGAGATTATAGTTCTGTAATTAAACCTAAAAAAATGCAGGAAATGGTCTCAGTGTCTTTCTGGTGTATGTGATGCACAAGTGTGTAAGTGTGTGTTATGTAAAAGTGGTTTTGGTCTGTGTGTGTATATATATATATACACACGCACACCATATCAGCAGAACATTCCAGATTCCATCTGCGCTATTTACAGTGATCCTGTTTTACCTGTCTAGCAGTGGGTCCTCTTATTGCAGATATTGCACAAGCTCTGTACAGGCACGGCCTTAGCAGATTTCCATATCATCTTTCTGAGCCCTCGTAAGTGTGGCTTCATTCAGAGTCCGCTTGGTAAAGGACAAGCAGGCGGGAGAGTCTGAGGAGCGAATCCGCGTGGCGGCCGCCTCGGATCTGAAGGAACAGGACGCTCGGTGGCAGTGCCAAGACCGCGGTACGCGGCATCAGCTTTGTTTCCGCTCCACCTCTCCAGGTTGTCATCCGGACCGGCATCCACCGCTCCTGGGGAAGTTACGTGTGGAAGATAAATAGCGTTTGTCGTCTAGGGAGGGAACCGGGGATTCTCTATACATTCAGGCTTTGTGCAGGGCACCCTGGCACGGAGCCTCATTTGCAGACTGATCCATATTAAAAAAATGCCCTGACTTCAGTGGCTTTAACGTGCAGTCCTCTTCTTCCATGTTCCATGTGTCCCCTGTGAGATACTTCAATATCTACCTCAGTCCTATTATACCTACAGAATGGCAGTGCAACTACAGTCATCCTCCCTGTCACCGCGTCTCTGTAGGTTAGCTCGTGTCGCATAAAAGGAAATGGTTAAACAGAGAATTTAAAAGATGATTTGTCACGTCTGTCCTTTTTTTCCCTTCCGGTCTCTGCCTCTCGCAGGCGTGGGACTTCAGAGTTTTGCGAAAGGATCTGTCGCTTACAGCATGACGCGAAGCAGTTTGCTTCGAGCTCTGTTTATGCAAAGAAGGCTTAATGATAATAACTGGTTGATTTGGTTCCTTGGGCTGAATAAAAATATCGTGAAGGCTTCAGGGAAAAATTAAAGTTTAAGCCACTGCCAAGTGGATTGTTACTTTGTAGACTCTAACAATGGGCCCCAGTGACGTATGTATTGTAGGTACCTTATGCTAACTAAATGTCATTCCGATTGTAAACAATGACACACTCATGTCATCGGTGACGTCAGGTTAAATCAGAGGAGTAAAATGAAATGAAATTGCACCAAAATTACATTTAAACTATGTCATCCAATCTCCATTTTAATGAAGACTGAAATATGACACGTCCATGTCATGTTCCAATATTTATTATTATGCAAGATTTCCAGCTATTAGGAAGCTGGTTTGAATGTAGTAGCGTGTGCAGACATTCTGCCAGTTACGAAAATAAAAACACCAACCCTCAGGTTTATAGGTCAGCAGATGAAAACTGTTCAGTTATGTGCTGAAAGTTGCGTTTAAACATCATCATTTTTAATGCCATGGGCTCCAGGGTGGCTCCAGGGACTTTGAAATGGAAAGCATATTGCGAATCATGTCGCTGCGTGTTCTGCCTGTGATGACGAAACAAGACACTATGCTGAAGAGGCTGACCTTTGACCCCGCTGACAAATTCCATTGTGGCATTATTCTTGTGTAATTTAGGACAGTAGAAGTAATGCAATGAATACGGGTCCTGTCAGCCTTTCATTTGGCCGCATTGATCCTTGCGCATCCTCTGATGCACATTTATGAAGGCCTCAGCCCCTCTCTGGGGAACTCCAGCAGGCTGCCATGCTTTCACGCTCTGACTAGAGCCATTTGTCTGCTATAGTGAAGCATCTGACAGCTACATCTTCCTAGCCGAAGATGAGTCTCTTGATTTGCCGTGATTCTGTCATCATTCCACCTTCTTCCAGTTGGCGTTTGACCGCGTTGCGTCCTGCCAGAAGGAACATCCTGTCACCTGAGCTCCCGGGAGGACGATGTCTTCTCTGACTGTGACGTTGATATGGGTCGCGGTGAGGTCGGCTGCTCTCAGGCCTGCCGAGGTTTGGCAGTGTGGGGGTCTCCTCCTCCTTCCTGACCCACCCACTCCTCACCTTTGACCAATGTGTGCCCTCAGATTCATGAAGCACACCTGGTTGTGCCTATTCTACTGTCCAGAGTACACAGAAAACTTACATATCAGCAGGGGAATGTTCTTATCATTTCTGAATAAAAAAGGAAGAGCTTTGAGTTTTATCAGGCTGCAAATGACCATGCCATGCTACCTACAGAGTATGGCATTCAATAACGCTAGTGAGACTTTCAAATCATTCATTTGAAATCAGTTATTCAAAGGGCACTGAATCATCGTTGACAAGAATATAAAATACCTCAAGTCTACATTTCGCAGTCACTTTCATTTTAAATTCTTGAATGAAACAAAAATCATATTATTGGTCCATTTTTGGCAGATTGAAGCCTGTTCTTTTATTGGCTGTGGGAAAGGAGCCCGTAGATGGCAATCTTCCTGAGTGACACTCCCTGTTTCCTGGCCACGGGGCAAATGGGAGGCTCGACTATTGTTAATTAAACCCAGGCTACCTGGAGGTGGGGGTGGGGAAAAGGGGGCCTGGGATTCTCGCTTGTTTTGTGAGCGTAGAACCTTTAACCCCGGTAGTGATTGTGGAAAAAAGGAGTTGGGGTCACCAGAGGTCAAGGCAAACAGCTGCCCTGACCTCCCCTGGACTCCTGACAGTCTGCTAACTGTCCTGGTTTCAAAAATGGCCACAGCCTGGCGACCGGAGGGGTGCCGGCAACCTGCTACCGTTTTCTGTTCTAGCTTCTTGGTAGAGTTGAGGTTATTTCAAAAGTCTCGATATATATTTTAGTAACCCTTTTAACATATGGGCACTTCCTCATTGTGGGATTTTAGGGGGACATTACTCATGCTTTATGTGTGGTGTTCTCCCTGAAGATAGTCATCATCTTATACTAAGGGGATCTATTTAAAGCTCTGCATGGATGTTAAGACATAGAGCAGATTTGAGACTAGATGAGTATAAAGCTCTTGAGTGGAAACTATTCAGCTTTTGGATTGAACAGCTTCTCTGCATATCTGGTCTTTAATGCACAAATTTAAAATGGATTTGCCTACAAGTTTGTCTTTGAATGCTGATACTGCCATCGAAGTGCACTCACAGTCCTCATGATGCACCACCTCTGAAGACTTCTTTTTGTTTTTGATTAAAAACACGTAGTCTGGTTTGTCATATGCAGAGTGTAAAGAGGAAGTAAGCAGGGACAAAAAATTAATTAGGAGGAGCCGAGAGCACATTAACACGTTTTGAAATAGGAAATTATAGTTGCGAGCTTTAATTATATAGTAAATGTTTATGTTTTGGATTTTTGATAAGTGGTTAAACAAAGACGTACAGCTGCGTGATTGAACGGAGCGCCGTGAGCGCGCAGGCGGCGCGACCCCGCGGGGATAGCGGCGCGTTCGTTCCCACGCAGGCCCCACGACCGGGATCCGCAATGCGCGCCGAAAGGGATCCATGCGGTACCCCTGCAGCTCCGGCTCTGGCAATGGGTGGTCTTTACGCGCGTTACATTGCGGAGAGAGCGGCTCCAGCGGGGCAAGCATGATTAAATTTAAACTTCTGCCAGGCTTGGAAGGTATATTGACGGAGAATCGGCGTCGCGCTGATTCAGGCGGAGTTTCCATCCGTTCCATTTTGCACAAATACGTATTTATGTATCCGGACCAAGCGATCGAGCGGTGGTTGTTTCTTCAAATTGAAAAGGGTGTGCCCGCTTGGATGTGACACTAATGCCAACTAGCGCACAGTGCACGGCAATAGCGATATATTCAAAATCAGATTATATATGTATATGGGACTTTGTTTCAGTATGGCGCGTCATACACCGAAAACCTGGTTTCCGCGTTGATTTGCATCGTTCTGACGCGCCGTCTCCCGAATGACTTGATTTAGGATGACCAGATAATCCATGAGCTACTTCAGGTTTTACAAACTGCTTTAAACCAGAAAGCCTCCTTGGCTTGGCTAAATAGTTAATTTCCTCTTGCACTTGGTTTGTTTCCTTGATTGAAAGACGCATCCAGCTGTTTCACATCAGCATCAGTGACACGTGCATGATTATAGGAGACTGACCAATCAGCACACAGCACTTAAGTGAAATCCAGGTCCTTTTGAATGAAATGGTAGTTTGCAAATCCTGACCTAGCTCAAAGCGTCTGGCATGACATGGATTATCTGGTCACCTTAGACTAGATGCATAAAGCGTTTTTCCGCAGGGGTCGATAGTGTGCAAACGCAGTTGTGTGTCGCAGCGTAACCTGAGCTCCCCGTGGCCCCCGAAGTGCGCCTGCGCAGGGGCCATTAATCCTACTGCAGACGGCCGGTGCGCGAGGCCGGCGGAAACAGCGTCTCGCGGCGCTCCCGAGCTGAGCGGGATGCGCGCCCCCCGGCACGGGGGATGCGCGATAGTCGGCGATCAGCATTTCTGCACAACAGGTTATTGCTGATGGCGGATAAGGGGACTGTCTCACGGGCTGTATCACAAACATACGCGGGCGGGCGGCCTCCCTCCTTCATGCCCGATATTTGATCTATGTAGCATCACATATGTATACACTGCATGAATACAAAGCTTACTTGGTGCACTTTCAAGGGGTCAGTAAGCTGATACCAGGGTCAGGAAAGTACTACGGGATAATATCTTGTACTGCCAAACTGGTGGTGCACAATATAACCTGAGGATGAAAATAAACAGGAATGATGGCTCCTGTTGACTGACGCACATGATGATGTGGAGCTATTCGGCAACCTACACGGGGTTCTCTCTTGCATGAGTTGCTTTCCAGAAATATTTTTAAATTTCAAAATAGTGCATGTGTTAAGCCGTTTTATCTTATTGAAAAATAAAATGAAAAATCAGTTATTTTCTGTAATCAAAATATATAGATCCAACTAACATATCTACAAAAACACACCAACATAAATACCCACCGAGTAGTACTACAGTGAGCTTTTGTGTGTGTGTTTTCTATTCAATAAATGACCTTTGACCTGTTGATTTTTAAAACCGATAAAACTGACATGATAGCTCCTTGGCCTGGTCATAATTTAAGGACAGAGATGGCCAAACATAAACAGAAAACGGCTTGACGTTTTTTTCGACGCAGCCCATTTCCTTTACTTTCGATCATCGTAATTATCTCCCCCTTGCTGGAGATTCATTCACAATCTACATGTTCCCAACAAAATCGAACACTATCTCCACAACAAAATATGCAGACATGGTCTCCTTAAACTTTAAGATTGCATATATAAACTTAGGCAAAATGCGAAGCTGTTGTGTTTATAGATTAAATATATTTATACGTATATTCTTAATGCACGTCCGTTCTCTCAGCCATTGGATGTCAGCATGAAGGACAACAGAGGTGAAATTTCAGGCTTCAGCTGATCTGGACAACTCCCACAAGCGAGGTTCTGCCGCATCCAGCATTAATGTGTGTGTACCCAGAGGTGCCCCCCCCCCGTGCGCGCGTGGCTATAAATCACAGTGACGATGTTCTCCTGTCTTCTGGCCAGGCGCGAGGATGATGTCACCATCTTGTAGTCTCCCGGCTGTAACTCTTGGCCACCGTCAGAAGGCTTTCCTGCGATGGAAAGTGCTTGGACAATAATCGATGTATTATTTATACGGCTTTCATTCTCAGAAGGAGGGGCCCATCCTATTTACACTGACCTGGACTGTACTTCACTTGACTGCTAAATAAAGTTAAATAAAGCACTCCAAAACACTCTAAAGAGCAGTTTAAGCACAAAACGTACCGCAACATTAGAGAAAATGATATGAGTCCTTTTGTAATGATTTATAATGTAATATATATATATATATATATATATATATGCAGTACATACATATATATATGGAGAGTTGAGTAGTTTGGGAGTGGAATGAGGTAGTAAAATGCCTTGCATTCCAGCTGCTGGCATCTATTCATTCATAAAATAACAGGAAATGGGCTCATTCACTAAAACAGAAGGGAGGGTAAAAGTAGCGAAAACCTGCCTTCACTGCCAGTTGTTCTGTGACACCCCCACCCCTATTTAAAAATGGTGCAGTGGTTACTCTGGGCTGGCTATGGCACCCTAGTAAGGTAGATTGGAAGATTCTGCTACTGACATCCACCCCCCCCCCCCCGGCTGGTATAAATATCCGCAGACACAAGCAGCGGTACTCCTAGCTCCCCGTGACATGGCGCCCATGTGATCTCGCAGGCTGCCTCCTTCCCCGTCAGGCTCCTGCATTGCCTGGGGGGGGGAGGGGGGGAGGGAGAGAGAGCGAGACCACCTCCTGTTATTAAACCGTAAAGCATATGGTCCCGGCACTCGAGTGGTCTCTCTCTGTCTCCGGTGCCGTACTGCGGGTCAGCGCACACCAGCGGGCCGGACATGGGGGCGGCCCGTTTAGTCCGCGCGCTCTAATTAGAGCCTCACGCCGGGTGTTTGATCAGCCGGCGGAGGAGGGCTGGGGTGTCAGAGAGGCTGCTGGCGGAGACAGGTGAGTGAGCGGATGCCTGCCGGGGCCCCCGGGGAAGGGCCTGGGCCATGCTGGCCTGGTAGTGCAGGGTGGGGGAGGCCCGCGTGCAGGTTCGACCAGGTCGAGGCTTACATGTCCACCCCCCCTCACCGGCTGCGTCTTGAGGGGCAGATAGCCGGGCATCCGTGGGACTGTTCGCTACAGCAGGTTGCAGGGACGGGCCTCTTTCCAAGAGCGCCCCCTGCTGTCTCAACTTGGTCAGGTTAGGTGGAAGCTGGCGTATTTGGCAGGCGGATAATGGAGGAGCTGTGGACACGGTGAGGTTTGCTGTCCTCACCTGCTGTGCCTCTGTATGATTCCATGCTAGGGCTGGTGTCC
>JAODKK010000034.1:9772531-9784597 GCA_026774405.1 Petrocephalus microphthalmus
TGTTTTAAGGGGTCACATCTGCGCGCCATATTAAGTCACTGATATCACACATTCGTTTTGTTCCGAAAATGTTAATATATATAACTGAGTAATTCTCACAAACGACCCTAGTCTCTGAGAAAGAAATTAAAAAGACGCTGGGAAAATAATTGTTAACCACCTAATTTCTACCGGTTTCTCCCCGGGAAACAGACGTGAATGAGCGCTATTAACTTGTAGTTGCCTTCATCGTGGCACAATTACAACACACTTAATGATCAGAGTGAAAACAGGAAGACCCACAGATCTGAACAGCACCCTATTTGTGTGGAGGTCACGGATTCCTGCGATTTACGGACGTGTATAGTGTATGCTGTAGAGCGCCTTAATAATAACATAGGAAATAAATATATAGGCCTATACATTCATTTGTATTTTCTCTGTGAGAAGTCCGCATACATTGTAGGCTGAGACTCTGGTTCTTCATTGCCTTTTTTGCCTTAAAGCTGAATATAGTGATATATTTAATTGGAGTAAATAAAGCAGTAACTGGCCTGGCTCTCCTTTGGACATAATTAAAACTAATTCCATCCGCTTGATTACAGAGCGTTATCCAGCCAACCTGGCATGAGTAATTGGTGAGAACACCCGTCATGCTCCTGTTTTATATGTGTGTGTTTGTGTGTTGGTGAGGTGGGGGCTTAATTACCATGGCGATGGGTATTTTACCAATAGCCCATCCCCACTGGTGGCCCCCCAGGCTGTGTTATAAGGTGGTATCTGTTTGCAGACAGTCCCCAAGGAGCTTGGAGATAGGCTGTCCCTCGCAATTGGGACGTAAACCGAGCAACGTCAGCCCTGTCAGTTTCTAAAATAACTTAAAGCTCAGAGGATATGCAGACGGAGGCAGAGTTGGAGTATGCAGACGTTAGGGGGTATCCGGGAAACGTGGGGTCCTTTTCCTGGTGGATTCCCAGCTCAATCAGAAAGTAGATCTGCTCGCTCAGCTTGATGGCTAATCAGCTCCTTTCCAGCCAGTCGTTCTCGTACTCTGATTGGACGCCGCAGGCAGGCAATCAAGCCGGTTGCTAGGTTGCCAGAACTGGATGAGGCATGTGAAGGTGCAGACGCTGATTCTGGAGCAGGCGTCAGCTGTTTCTCATGCCATCGCTTCGGCCCTCAACCTCAACTGTCAGACGGGAGCCTTTTTCTGCAGATGCGTGCGGCGAACGCTCGGACGGCAGGGTTTGCCCGGCATTAGCAGGGAGCCCTCAGAGACCTGGGTGAGGGAGGGACAGCTGATCAGCCACAGAAGGGAGTGCTGTGATGTCAGGTTGCCAGGCAACAGGCGAGGGAAAATGTGCAGCGTCACTCGTCGCTTAAGAAAAAAAAAAAATCGCACTGTGGTTTGCATCAGCCATTGTTCCCATTGCGCTGAAAGCCCTTGGATGTCGGAAGGAACATTTATGCTTATTTAATATCAGCTGACAGGTTATATTGTCCACCTCTGGCGCACACTATAAACTACCATGGCTGAATCACCAATGGTAGACATTGAGGACTTCACCTAACAGCTGTGCCACCCTACCAGCACTATTCATCTGCTAGTATTATTTCCTGTTACTTAAATGTTGCTTTACCCTTGATAAAAGCACTTACCTTAAACAAACAAACGTTGAGCTTTGAAAGGATGCCCACGCTGATATCATCCCCTGTACAGGACATGGTACCAAACATTTCAGCCTGCTACTGCAAATGCACTTGGTTCACAGTTACTCTAGGACAGTGGTTCTACTTTTTTGGATCAAGTACCCACTTTGGATGAAACAAAAGTGTGAAAAAAATCACAGTAACAAGAATCATTAACAAACTACCATGGTCGTCTTGAGTAACAGGAGCCTGAAAAAAAATTTGGAACATACCGTGATTGGTCTTGGTTGGTGGCCAAATATAATATGCTTCCATGGGGCCCAAAATCCAAGATATGTAGTTGTGTATCTCCACTGAGCCTTTTTCAACATCACAGCCAAACCACCCAGCCACTTTGGCTATTTCCTCATTAGGGGGGAGGTTAGATTTGACCTGGACTCTGCAAAGAAGGATGACAAAAACCACCTTATTCAGAAAGATCTCAGTCAGCATCCAGATCAGAGCCAGGTGGATCAACCAATCCTGGGGATGGAGATTCTACCATTAGGGCCCGACTGTTTCAGGATAATAGAAACCGCAGGTCGTCGCTGTATGCAAATATGACACATAATTCCGGAACTGTGCTGAGCCTCCGGCCTCACTCTCCTCCCCGGTGTGCCGCAATGCTGGGCGACCTTGGGAATTTCCTTCAAAGGCAGCAACACAAGAATTTATGGCAGGGGGTTTCAATCTTTCTTAATTCAGGGCCCCCCAAATGAAAATGGACGAGACCGGAGACCCCCTACTGCCAACATGCGCCCATATAAGTAAGAACCAATGACCTCCAACTGGGGGGGATGTCTATTTAATATATACTCGATAGACGGGATTATGATACCGGCATTTCGTCAATTTACGAAACATCTCTGCGGACCCCCTGCAGCTGCTCTTCAGACACCAGGTTGAGAACTTCCTGGTTTAAGGCATGACTTCAGTGTTCTCATTTCTCCATCAGGCCAAAAGGCCCATGCTGATCTGCTGTGACATCTGCAGGCTGAGTCATGAGCCATGTCAGCCAAGCACGCATCCTCAATGACAAGGTCAAGCCAGCTCACAGTCCACAGCGGTTAAGACCAAAGCAGACAAAAGGTTTCTCCGGTCAACGAAACTGAAGCTGGGCAACAAAACCAAGGACAACCAAGCAAAGTCACATGACGCAAGTTCATGTCAAAAAAAGTGAATTAAAAAAACCACAACACCAGCACATAGATAAAACAAAGATAAAAACGGAACACAAATTCTTTAAAATATCTTTATGTTTTTCTTTCAAGAACAGTACATTGTGCAAGTAAGGAGGAATTACGGCACATACAGGGGCAAAATTGCAACGAATCTGACTGGCCGACACCAGCAGGAGGAGAATCTGGTATTCCTCAGAATGCACAGTATCCAGCATTTGAATAATTCAATTAGAAACTGCATTGCACGATGACATACAGAAAATTCACATTATTTGTACAATTCGTCGAGAGTGTCTCTCAGTTCTATAAAACGTGTCTGTCATTTCCAAATAATGTTTTCACCTAAGCTTGCTATTGTGAAGAGCTGAAAGCAGTGAAGGTCAGGACACAGAAAAAAAGCACTAATATAAGGTTTTGCGCTGTTAAAAAAAAAAAACAATGAAAGAAAACAAAAAAAGAAACTCCAGGACAGACATGCACTGCAGCTAGACAGATGTAAGCAAGTGCCGTCAAGCTGTTCTCTCAGCCAGAGCAAGGAAACAAAAAACGCAGATGCATACAAAAGGCTGCAAAATAAAAAGATTCATACAACACATACACTTTAGCCGCACGTGACCCTGTGTTCTGCCGAAATCCTCAGTAGGTTATAATACAGTTTAAGAAAGAACTTGACTCATTTAGAGGAATTCCGGGGGGATATGTGTAACTGACCGCTCAATACTTTTTCAGGATTTGCTATCCAACATGTATTATTCAGCCAAATTGGGACATTCTTGATATATATAAATATATATATTTATATACATGTCGTAATTTTGAATACTTGGGACCATGGGACCAATGGTATTAAACAATACTAGAGGTTGATGGCTTAAAGTTTGAAGAATTTCCATTCATTGGATCTTAGAACCACTGGGAGGTACCAAGTTGACAGAAATGATTAAATATGACCTTGTGAAACAATAATATACGTGTATAGATTATGCATATGATGTATGCATTCTACATCTGGGTCTTTCACGGAATCAGCTGAATACATGTTATTTACATACTTTTATGTAGTTGCACATTTACGTTTATTAAATAATATGTATATATTTTGATAAAAGCTCTTTCTAAAAAACAGTCATACATATTCTTTTTCCCCCCATTTTAAAGAATTTCAGTTTACTTAAATTTACTTTGACACAACATATTTCTTCCATAGTAAGACACAAAAATGTCTACGTCCATTAAAAAACTCATAAAGCAATTTTGGAAAGTAGTTTTACACACCTCATTTCCATCTTAAAATATATGAGAGTTTGTTACTAACTAGACATCTCTAACATTCACACATTTCAATGTAAAATGCACTCAGATCCACTGAAATGCTTAAAAAAATATCGAAAGTGTATGTTATGCATTTAAAGTAATAATCCTCTCAATAGAAATAGCACAAACCACTGCAAAAAGAATATGTGCTACACTGAACAGAGACTTGAAGTCGTCGAGTATGATTTACAGTTGGCGGACACTGTTGAAATCACTACGGTAACTATATAATGACATTTTACAGACATACCTGAGGTACGATAAAAATGCAGTCTTCATTCTTTTGTATTGTTTTGGCTTTTTTAATGAGATTTATGGGCTAACAGCAATATCCTGCATGCAGTCTACTGATACACTACAAGCATATTAAATATGGTATCTATTGAACGTAATGTAAAGCATCATGTACATACAGGTATACATGTATATGTATATATACTCTATATATACATACACATATATGCATTACAGTTCTTTACATTTGTGACACACATGATCCTTGTACTGTGTTCTGCTGTGTACCGTTGTGCAAAATTAAGCCTTTCAAAATGGAGTAAACATAAGCAATGGTAAACAGCTGCAGGGATACAAAGGACCCAAGAGGGGGTAAAGACATGCAACCTCCCAGCACAACTGCGGTCAAGCAGCAGGCCTAAGTTATACCATTTCACACCCCTCCCCCCCATTTTTAATTGCTGCAGCCCGATCTACAAAAAAAAAAAAAACTGTACAGTAATCAAAGGTGAAATCCACATCTCCATAAGCAGTTTACTGTGGATTAATGAAGGACAACTGTGCAGTGGATCCTAAGTAACAAAGTGGCAGTGTTGCAGTGCAGTTGTGATTTACAGCATATTATTTACATAAAAAAAAAAAAAAAAACACACACCCATATATTGATATTTTACAATATTTCTATGGAGACAGAGCGACATCAAATCAGTTAAATTCTCACAGCTGGTGTGGAATGCGTCAAATTTACTCCCTGTACAGAAGACGACATTGAATGGTATCTCAATAACGTCGATGATGGTGTAAAAATGGGAGTACAAGGCGATGAAGTATACAAACAGTTTAGAGGAAAAATTTTAACGAAAAAAAAATGTCAAAGGGGGTTTTTCTACATGGCTGCCCTTTAGCCCACATACGCGGCACGCGGCGCCTTGCCCTAGAGGACGGCCTTCTCAGGCAGATGGAGGGTGAGCCGAATGCAGGCCAGAGAAGCGCACATCAGAGAGTGCCACCACATGGGATGCTGAGCACAGGGCCTTCCTAGACTCGCCGGCCTGTATCTGACACGGTTACGCTGCTTCCAAGCGATGACTGTTTGCTCAAATGAAAGATGGTGGCGGACAGAGCTATATACAGCGCGGAAAGGTCTCTACGCCTCACATCTCCACCTCTGCCTCTCAAGGTGACTGCCAGACACTGGCGGCTAAAGAATACTGAATTTAGAGCAAAGAGATAGACTGTTAAATAGCAACCCACTGAATCCACCATGTCCTATACAATGATTCTGAAGACTAAGTAAGGATCTCATTTCCTGGGGTTGGGGGAATTCAGTGCAAACGGACAGCTCTCAAACTAAAGGTCTGTTTTGGTCTAGGGTTGCTCATAAGCAAAATGTAATGTCGGACTGATTTGGGATAAAAATAGGCACAAGAAAAAGTCAAGATTCATCAAAAGAAATGGATAATAGACTCCTCAAATATTGAGGGCTGCCCTGAAACACTGAGGACAGAAACAAACTGGTGTCTGCAAGTGATCCTTCATGCATGATGATGAGTGCACATACTTCCATGCAAAAAAAAATTATAAATAAATAATAATAATAAAATAAAAAGCACACCTCCATACAAATGTCAGCAAAAAACACTTTGCAGCTGCTGTGCTGATGGCTGTTTCCAGTCCTCTAACATTTTAAATGGTACAGTAACCCCCCTCCCAGTTTACAGAAGAAACCCTTTCACAACATTTGCACAATCAACATATGGTTTCAAAACAAAACAAAAAAAAATCTCGTAACAAAAATAAATAAATAAATAATATGGCAATCGGTATGTAAGACACTGGATGTCGCCGTAGCAGTGCTAGCTGCAAAATAAGTATAATATACTACAGTGTTTTACATTTTAACTCAAAGCAAAAAGAGGTTGTCTGTTTCTATACAGGCTCTGTGTAGGGGATCGCCATTTTGACTCATTTCTTGCTGTGCAGCTTATAGAAAAAATGCTGACCCCTCTGCCTAAGACTGTGACTCCCCTTTCCTGTTACACCGCAGTCTTTCAACAAGGGTCACTGCCTGATTTGAGGCACTGGCCTTAAATTTAGACTTATATAAGCATTGTCAGTTTGGCATAGCTGTCTACATCGGAAAAGGAGTCCCGTTGACACAAAGAGGTCACCTTCTAAGGCTGTAAACAATTTGTCGCTAAAATGGAATGTCTGGATTTTTGCTCATCCTTTCTCATCCTCCCTCATTCTATTTCCTGTTCTCTTTGACATCTTTGTCTTTGTCTTCTTTCTCACGCTTGTCCTTCTCGTATTTGTTTTTGTCAGGTTTCGTGACACTGTTATATGAAGGCGGGGAAGCCGTTGAAGGAGTCATGTCGGTTTTGTCTGAGGTGGAATTTTCATTCAGTTTGTCTATAACTAGGACTTCCTTATCCAACAGCTTCCCTCCTTCTGTGAGCTTCTCCTTGTACATGAGGGAGGCTTTCTTAACAGTTCTCCTGATGAGATAACGTCTGAAGGCTCTCTGGATGATGATGGCCGACATTTCCTCCTGCTTACGGCGCAGTGTCGTGGTGATGGGCTCATAGGACACCTTGGAGGGGTTGGACGCCATGAAGCGTTCCTCCATCTGTCCCCGGAGAATGTCCATCTCACCGCCCTCGCCGAGCACACGCTTGGTGAAGGCAAAAAGGATGTCCAGGCAGTGGATGCGCTCTCCGCTCACCATGGGCAGGTCCATGGCAATCAGTGAAATCTTGTTGGGCTTTGGTATGCGCAGAGGGGGGTCCAGGGCATCAGCAAAGTCAGACAGCTTGTTATATTCCATGAACTGGGTGGCATTGGGGTCAAACTTCTCCCAGACCTCATAGAACATCTCAAAGTCATCCTCACTCAGGGGCTCGGCACTCTCCTCTGTAGCCACACTGAAGTTTTCCAGGATGACGGCGATGTACATGTTGACCACAATCAAGAAACAGATGATGATGTAGCTGACAAAAAAGAAGATCCCCACTGAGGGGTTCCCACAGTTGCCCTTGTAGGAGCTACCAGGGTGCTCCACCTGACTGTCACAGTCAGGTTCGCCCTTGTTGAGGATGGGTGCCAGCAAGCCATCCCATCCCGCTGATGTTGTGATCTGAAACAGGCAGATCATGCTGTTGCCGAACGTCTCAAAGTTGAACATGTCATCGATGCCAGACTCCCTCTTGACATAGGCAAAGTTGGACATGCCAAATATGGCATAGATAAACATGACTAAGAACAGCAGAAGACCGATGTTGAACAAGGCAGGAAGTGACATCATCAAGGCAAACAAAAGTGTACGGATCCCCTTAGCACCCTTAATGAGGCGCAGGATGCGACCGATTCTGGCAAGTCGGATGACTCGAAATAAGGTTGGTGACACAAAATACTTCTCAATCATCTCGGAAAGAAACATTCCTGCAAGAAAGAAGATCAGTCAGACACTCATGTATACTCATCATCTTCCACTATCTCATATTATACATAATTACACATATTATTGATCACCTATAAATTGGCAATAACAATAAATAGTTCAAAGGGTCTTACCAACTATTGAAAGGATGACAACGACGAAATCAAATACATTCCAGCCAATGGTGAAGTAATAATGGCGAAGTGATATCATCTTGAGGACACATTCTCCAGTGAAGAGTACAATGAAGACAAGATTAATCCAGTAAAGGATGTTATCCATCTCCTTTGTCTGGTCATCCGTCTCTACCATCATGGTGACCATGTTAAGGCAAATAAGAATCATAATCACAATATCGAACGCTTGCCTTGTGATTATGTCGAAGATACACCCTTGGAATTTGTTCTGTAAAAAGAAGATATTTAGATTAATAAATCACTGTTAGAGGTAAGGAACATTGAATCACATGGTGTAAAATTAAATAAATATTGTTGTTGTTACATTATAACAATAACATAAAAACTTCATAGTTAATCCATCCTGAAACTACTCATCCTGACCAGGGTCCTTTAGAGGATGCCACTTTTTTGCAGGGCAAAAGCTATGGCCCATTTAGAGGCACCAATCATCCTAATGGAATATCTCTGGACAGCAGAACTTACGCAGTATGAGGAGCACATGCAAACTCCACACAAGCAGAACAGACGTAAGATTTCAGTCCCCAGTCTTTAGGCCGTGATGTACTAATGCTGACCACTAAGCCACATTCAAAATAGCGCAGACACATAATTTTCCCCTAGGTCAACTGCATTTTCGTACCGCAGGCCGTGGGATAGGTTTCTGAGGTTTCTTCGATCCAAGTTTCTTCATGGCATTGTAGTACTTCTTCTGTTCCTCTGTCATGAAGATGTCCTGACCTCCAAAGTAAACAGGGAAAGACAAAACTGGTCACAACCTTACACCTCTGGTTAAACCTCTTGCTTTCGAAATGCTCTTTGAGCAATATCACTGTGGAGAGACCTTGTGTTAGAGGAAGCCCTAATGACATCTGTGAAATCTCCTGCAGGGAGAACACTCCCCTATATCTAATGCAGGTAGGTGACTCTACACTTACCATTCTGCCAAATATAGGGTTAGGGTTAGTTAACTAGTGAAGCAGCTACTATCCAAACAGGCAATACAGATAACAGACAGGTATGTAGCATCTGCAGTGGGGTTGTGGTCTCATTGACTCAAGGAAACTCAAAATGTGAAATCAAATTAAAAGTCATTGCAGACTTTACATACAATGTATGTTCTTTTATACATCCAACCATCAATCATAAAAAATTACATCTTACTGTCAAAATAAGGAAATAAGGAAAGAATACTTATCTTTTTCTTTTGCTGATTGAAGTTGTCGATTATGACACCAATGAAGAGGTTGAGAGTGAAGAAGGATCCAAATATGATGAAGATGACAAAGTATAGGTACATGTACAGGTTCTCTTCATAAACCGGCTGATCTTCTACCTGTGAAACAGACGGACATAGATAACAAGTGTGCCTACGAATGAAACGATGTGACAGAACCAGCCCTGATGTCCGATTCCAGCTAAAGGCACGAGGCACACTCACATCTCGAGAATCCACAGCGGCATACATGATATCCATCCAGCCTTTGAACGTCGCCTGTGAGGAGGAGAGTATGAGAGAATTCAGGTACACTCCAGCTGTGTGTCATTCAGCTCATCTGCTTGAAATCAGAATTTTGCACGCCCCCCCCCCACAAAAGGGCTCTTCTGAAAAGAGAGAAAAGCTACATTTTCACACTTCAGTCACATGTCACAGATTTGCATACAAAGCACTTGAGATCTGCGAAGATTAGACAGACTATAACATGTCTTTAAACCGGCAGTATCTGCCTGCCATGAATAGAAAAAAAATCTGCCTCAATCTACAATGTCACATTACGAGAAATGATATGTTAAATTCATGTAATAGCTTCCCGGTATCTACTGGCGACTCTCCAAGTCAGCCAATAAAACATCCGATCATGAGTTCAATGAGCTGTCTCAATAAATAAATAAATAAATTTCAAAAATCAATGCTGCTCATTTGGATTAGCGGAACATCGACTGCATAATCCCATACATTTTTGACAGTGTTTTCATCATGAAATCTGAATCCAGACTGCTTAGTTTAGAGAAAACTTAATACTGCTTAACAAAATAAACTTGTCTCAGCACTTAAACATGGTGAAATTAGAGTCATGCCAAGGTATGTTTTTCTGTCTAATGACCAGTGGTGGGCAATTCAGCTCCAGAGAGTAAAAGGCCAGGCCAAGATTTTGTCTCAAGCAACAAGATTGTCAAAATTGTCATAGTCATAGAGTACTCAGCTGGTTGGTTGAAACAAAACCTTGGCCTGAACTTTTACTTTCTGGACCTGAATTGTCCTCCTCTGCTATGAACCCAGATGACCCTGCACTATTAAATCATGCTAAGTATTCTGGAGGAGAAGACTGAAATGAACACTTAGAAGCCTTCCTTGTCTGTCCTCAGAGAAAAGACAAAAATAATACTTTGGTGTTTCCTTTATACTAAAAATAACTTCCCTGTTTCCCTGCTTTCAATGAGGTCAAAATCACACTACTTGAGAGCCTCTATTGCAACATTCTGGCTGAATTTGTTCAGATTAAACATCTGGATTTATACCATAATGCTGTAGGCAGGTCATCTGTTTGTTCTGTTGGTACCCCCATGCACCTGACCCCTACCCTGCAACTGTAGCACAAGAAGTTCCTCACAACACATCTGACAATAAAACTGTGATTCTGGTTGAAATGTTAAAAAATGCAGAATTACCAGACCTGCAGTGAATATTAATGCCCTCATCTCTTTTCACATAGAGGTTGATCATAACTCTAGCAGGTTGAATTGAGGTTACACAGCTAAGCTCTGCCTAGCCTGCCAGTTAACTGTGCAAAATTAGAAAATCGTCCACCACGCACCACTTGTAACAAAGCTAGGTATCCGGCTCCCACGTTGTCAAAGTTTATCTTGACGTTCTTCCAGCGTGCCTTATCCTCCAAGGCCTCGCACTGCGATTTATTGTTAACAACATCTGTGAGGAACATCTCATCATTGGTGGTGTTGACGCAGTGGTAGAACTTTCCGGCAAACAGGTTGACGCCCATGATGCTGAAGATGAGCCAAAAAATGAGGCAGACCAGGAGCACGTTCATGATGGAGGGTATCGCTCCGAGCAGAGCGTTGACGACAACCTGCATGGAGGGGGGAAAAGAGCCGTGACATATGCGAGTGAGCCAAGGAGGCTCATACGATGTATTGGAATATTATGGATAGTTTACAGTGAGGAAATGGACAGCACAAACACAAGTAGCATAATTCTCGGCACAAGTACCAGTACGGTCACCACATATCCTTACGGGGAGACAGGGAAGGAGCTGAACGAGAATGAGGAACAGGGAAGGAACTATTTCACAGGCGCCATATCAAGTTAAGGGGTAGACGGCAATGTAAAAACGAAACAGAAAAAACCTTGTAGAAGCAACGATGAAGTCACAAAATGTGTTTACTGCAAATGAAAAAAAAAAAAAAACACATAACAAAGAAAAAATATACGTTAAAGGCAGCCATCAAGCAACATCCAAATGCAATCCAGCATCACAGAACAAGAATATAGAACCAGAAGAAGAATGACGAGTCAGCTGTGCAGGTAGGAGAGCTCAGACATTCAGAAACGGCTGTATAATGGAAGGCTGAATAAGAGCACCACTGGAAATATTGGGCTGGTTCAACAACACAAAAAGCAACCATGATTCTAATAACATTAACAATAACATTGACTTCTCACTGGGTAAGTTTAGGTAAGCGTCGTGTAATGTCATAATCCCAAATCCATTATCCAGTTAAGCATTATGGCTTATCCTACTATACGGACATCTGAACTGTGCATCTAAAGTGGTCTCCAGATCTGTTTGTATTTTAGAGCTGTGCGTCTGTTGTGATTTAACAAAAGGTTACTTCAAATAGCTAATCAATCTATGTACGACACAACCCAAGACACAAACAATGTATTAAATATACTAAACGGCAGCTCCAGGAGAGCATGTGGCTACCGCTGCTTTAGCTAAACACCTGCAATGAGTGGGGGATGTTTGCTGACATTTGTGTAGCTCATCTGTGGCTAGGGCTGCGGGGGGGGGGGGGGGGGGGGGGCTCCCCC
>JAODKK010000034.1:9805965-9817961 GCA_026774405.1 Petrocephalus microphthalmus
GAATTCTACACCGACGAGCTACAGATATTAGCAACAACAGGGACAGTATCACCCCCAAAAAGGGACCAAGACACAAAACGAAGAGGAACACCATCTTCCCTAACTGCTGCCTCAGGACCCAGTCAGGATTGCCATTTCTCAGCATCACTGTCACCAAAGAAAAAATAAAAAAGTTCCCACAAATTGCTTTATTTGCTGGCTAATCTCTGAGTCACTGCATCTCCCCTAATACAATGGCTAAGCACTTGCAACATGAAGTGCACTTAAACTACAAATTGACTGTAAAACCAAATCAGGAACAGCAAGCTCCTCACACATAGAGATATAAATCCCAGATGACAGGCCTCAGGCAGACCTAACAAAGCAGGAGCTCCAGAGTTAAATAAGGCAACGTTGACTTGACACAGGTGGGTCAGGGTTAGTAGATTAGAGTAATGTTGAGTAAAGTAAAGTATTGCTGCACTAGACATTAGATAATGATATCCAGGCATACTGGTAAGCGGATTGAACCAGGGTCTCATCAATTCCAGGATTTTTTTTTCATTCCAGACCTGTCCTGACTTTCTTGAGCTCCTGATGAAACCGGCCAGGGCACTGCATTTAGTCGCGGTGAGAGAGAATACCAAAAACACAATAACCTTCTGCCATACACATCCACCCTGGAAGCCTTGCCTAATTCATTTTGGCCGCACCATGCGCTTTCTGGTTGTCTGCTTTTTTCTGTGTGAAGAAGTTTTTTTCTTTTTTTTGATGACTCAGCCTTGCATCCACACAAACACGTCAGCTCAAAATGACATCTGCAGTGAGTGAGCTCACAACTGGCTTTATGCAGATCTGAAAAATGAGTGTGCATGACAATGGTGTTACAATCACCATTGCAGGTCAACTCTCCCCTTGTGGTAAAATGATCGTTCAGACTTTGGGCCAGAACTCTCCTGATCATGGTCCCTAGAGATGATCTTCCAAGGTGTCCTGTCTTGTGAAGTTCCTGCCCAGGTTTCTTGGAAGATCTCACTTCAACATGGCCTTTCAGCAGAACTTGAACTGACAGATGATAGGTCTACCTTCACACCCATTTTATGGTGCTTATATAAAATGACATTATACAGTGTATTTTAACCATTTCCCCTACTCAAAGTTCTCACCTTGTCTGCAGGGGACGGGATAGCTATTCAAATAAGGCCAACAGATTCTTTACAGCAGTTACAGTATAGATGTTTGGTATCACTTCAGTTTAGGAATTTTATGTTGACATACACTGTAGATACGTGGCACAAGTACAAATAGGCACAGAATAACATTTACAAAAAAATTTGTCTTACGTTTAGTCTGCCATGTTCAAATGGCATTAAATAGCCTTTGTTTTCAAATGCTTTGCTAGTATCCGCAAGATCTTATAAGGCAAACATTCTTGATTCTTTTAACCCAAATTCATTATCATTCATAATCATCCACAGGAAATAATTTCAATTGGCTAGAAGCAAAAATGTTTTACTAATAATGTCTGTACTGAAAATAATTTAGGTTGTCATAAATCATAATGGTTTAAGAATAAATAGGGAAGCCATTACTCAAATTATTGAATGATAATGAATTGTCACAAATACCATGTCGTAAAATTATACAATTTATAAGACATTATGTACGTCAACATAGAACGCCCACATCACAAAGTGTTGCCAACTATTGTTTTTTTTTTATGAAGTGCAAAGGCCCAAGGGGGCTCAGTCCCAGCTAGAATAGGCCATTCTAGTTAGCAGTAGCATGCACATTCTGTCTGCATGCACTCAAGGAGCATTCTGTCACATGCAGGCAGTAGCAACCATGGAGTTGGCAGAGTGACACATGAGAAAGCTGGTCTTCCCTATTCTGAATAATGCACCACACTATCCAGAATGGGATCTCCGAGCAAAGGAGCCAGCGGAGGGTCGTCGTGCTTCGTATGCAAAAAAAAAATCTTTTTTTGAGTTTTTTTTTTTTTTTTGCCATGTCATTCGTAATTTACCTCAAAGTCCCAGTCGACAATGGTCGTGCACTCCCAGTGAGCTAAGCTGTGACACAGCAAGCATCCGGCCCCGACAAACGGCCACTGAGCAACAACGTAAGTGACTAATTTCATTTGAGAAGACGAGGCCTTGAGGTCAATTCAGGCTGACTGGTTAGGAAGAAACTCAGAAAAAAAAAGATGGATGAAATGGCATTTGTTGCGATTTTCCTATTGGTCTCTGCTGGATTCTCATTCGGTAATCATTGCATTACATATGTATATATATTATAACGTTTAACCAATGCACTGCATTCTGATATGAAATGTATGAAATGCTTTATGGCTGAAAAGCAATTCTATAAGATTTTACAAAGTCTCTTGTAGACTATAATGGAATTCAGAAGCAACCACCAACTTAGGATGTAGTCAATGAATTGCCAGGGTGGAGTCATGCCAAGTCCCTGGTACCAACCTTTGTCTAAGCCCAAGGGCGGAGGCCCCTCCATTAATACATGTTTTTTTGCCATCCATTTATTTTAGAACGCTTCTATCAGAGCATAGGGTCCAGCTGGAAGACAAAAACACTCACACAATAATGCAGTTCTCTTGGCAACATTATCAATTGTCACAAACTACAGTACTCAACCCGGTCCTGCGGGACCCCCAGACAGTCCACATTTTTGCTCCCTCCCAGTTCCAGACAGGGAGCTGGGAGGGAGCAAAAAACGTGGACCGTCTGGGGGGTCCCCCCGGACCGGGTTGGGAAACACTGCACTACATCCAGTTTCAGATAACTTCCTCGCTGCTGGTGTGCAGACCGCCATAAACAGCATAGATGCATAACAAAGAAACATAATCTGTTGTCTGATACCAAAGTATATTGAGAATTAAGCTTAAACTAAGGCAAGGTGCATAGTTTCCGTAGTAAGTGATACAAATGAAGAGAGATAAAACAGCCAATTTGTTTGAAGGGGATGTTGACCACGTTTATTAGACAGTAACAATTTCTAGCATTAAAACGTATTAACAAGTTTAACTTGAGTTGTAGCAGTACACTCTTACTTAATGTATTAATTGACCCTTTTCCCGTGATAATTTCCCCATGTGAAATTTGCCTATGATTTAATGATGCTCTGGGGTCAGATTGACCCCAAACACGGGATAGGGATTAACCATAAATGTTAGTTATGTACTGATCTCATGTTCATCATTAGTCAGCCAAAATGAATATATGTGGTCAAAACAAATAACAAAAACTGAAAAGCATATACTGGAAGTCATAATAAAAATGCACCACAAGCCAAATTAATAATGAATCTCAAAGTGAGCAAATAAAACTGTGTGTGTTTCTGTTGGGTCGTGGCCAAAATAACGGTCAGCAAATCCTGGCTGGGGGCTCATGCCTCCTGAATCACGTGCTGTCGCTGGGAACGCTAGCTGGTTAGGTGGCTGACAGCTACAGCCGTCGTGCCAAAATAAACACCGACGTGGCAGGATGCTGAGTCCTCCTGCCCTCGCCCTCATGCCCGACGCCTTGCTGTGGGGACAGCCTGCGGTTTATTTGTCTCTGGGGTACACAGTTCATTAGTCATCTGTGGCCTTCCTTACAGTGGGGACCATTTTAGTTGTAGCACGACACACGCAGCGCTCCCTGCATTTTAAAGCAGGAATGCATTCTTGTTATTTCAAAGAATGGCCGCTAACAATGTGAGGCAACGGTGGTCAGAGATTCAAAACGGCAAGACATTTTGTTCCGGTGTCTCGATAATTGGCTAGGAAGTTTGGCACCGACGTTTACATTGGAAGAGATGAGACTGACACTATACATTTACTCATTTACACAGCAGAGGGAAGGGCTACGATGTCTGTGCACTCCCTGGGATTTGAACCCATGACCTTTGCATTGACGGTGCATTGCGCGACTTGTTGAGCTACACTTTGCTGTAAAACTAGATGATGAAAGAAGGACACAGAGCCTCGCCCCTGGACGAGGCCACCTGCCGGTGTTTTTCACATGTTTGCTTAGCGCTTAGCTGGTCCTACCTCTCCCACTCCTTGCTTTGTTCTCTAATTCCATCCCAAAGACCCACTTTGTTCCCTCTAGAGGCCCAAAGAGCAGCACAAACAAGCCCCTCCTTAAAACCCAGGTGTGCAGTTCACTCCAACCCCCTACTGTCCTCCTCACAAAAGCCCTCAAATAACCTCAGCTTCTCCGGAAGCACATCCCATAATAAACGGTGCATTTCCCCTTTATTATCACAGTCATTCCCAGAAAAAAATACATGTCTATACCCTATAACACAAATATATCTATATCATATAACACAGCAAGAAATTGAGTGCTCTGTTAAATATTAATAAAAGTACCAAGTGTAATGCTTACATTTCTGCAATCTTGAGGGCCTATAAAAGTATCTGACTGAAAATAGAATTCAAAGAAGACACTTCATACAGTATCCACTTGACCTCAAACACCCCCAAACCATAACTCACTCCTTCATATTACTCGCAGTAAGTCTTACAGGGCTTATAATGCACACCATACTCTGTCTCTGCAGACTAAACGCCTTGTTTGTATGTCTGGAATATTTGTAAGGAACCCAAGGAAGAAGCAGATTGTGTCAGCCATACAGCCAGCGTTTCCCTTTGCTGTCACGTGATCTCAAACGACGGCAATTTAAGACTGAATATCTGGCAGGTATAAGAACTTATTACAATGTAAATAATATACAGCACATGCCTAGAATGGATGAGGCAATACGTTCTGGCTATGACAAATAATCATAATAAAATAATACATATTATTGATATTTAATATTAATTAAAATAAACATGCTTTTCGACAAACTTCGGATGATGGCATGAAGTAGCGAGGGGGGAGTAACGCTTTAAATAGGGGTACACATAACATCTGCAAATCTCTGCCATTGGTCAAGGTTTATCATATTTTGTATTTAAGGTATAAAACTGGGTCGTAGGCGACAGCTGCTCTCCACGGTGCTGAAAGCCGTTTTCGGTATGTTTTCTTAAATGTTTTGACTGCTTTTATCATATGAATACGAATGCATATTTTTAAGTCGAGAAAAATGTGCATCATAATAACACGGATGTAATCAAAGCACCTCGCAACGATCTGAAAACTATTGTAAATCTAAGTATGTATATGATAATCTCCGAATTACCCCAGGGTTCCTCTGTTTGATCTTAGCAGTCCAGCAGACCAAATGTCTCCCAAGACTGCTTAAAAGATACAGATGATGTACATATCCATAGGCTATATTCGATTACTATAGCATCGCTGCGATCGCCTATTTCTAATGTTGTCTTCATATTTCCATGTAACCCGAAAGGGGTTGTAAACATAAAAGTGATGCAAGAAAACATATATATGATAAAAAATCGGCTAGCCATTCTCCATTACATCCAATAGTGATCCCGTATTGCAGCACAACAGAGCTTCGGGTGGTAGGACTAGAAACTTCGAGGGGCGGTCCGTCAGTTTCTCTGTATATTAGAAGAAATTTTAATTTTTAAAGAGACTTCTTTCGGATGTAACTGACAAATCATCGGGAGTATCGAAGCCTATATAACAGCATAGACGACGCAAATGGGAAGGCAGCACACTCTTTCTATAGGCGAATGCAATTGTTGCACATTGTGAGCAGAAAATGGACCGCTTTACTGAGAGGAGCCGAGATACACGTAAAATCAGCGCATTTTCATGCTGGTAAATCCTAATGATTGCATAGGCTGCCACATACACAGAAGTCTGTCAAAGCCTGCTCCAAATCAGCTGCAATCAAGATCACGTCATGCGCAGACCCCAAACAGCTAATATAGCCCCTGTCACAAAACAAACGATCAAATAGCCTAGTGTTTGAAATAGTATGCATTACAACCTGACTTTACAATGGCAAATAATTATCTCGGAATAACCCAGAATATTTTCTTTACACACCCGCATAATAATAATTCATACAGTTCTAAAATTAATCGCTATCTTCTATTTTCCCTTCATTGTAACATCCGTCGGCAAATATTTCCTCATTGGTGCTACACGATTAATCGAAAAGCACCAAAAAAGGTCAGTAAATGTGAAAGAATTGCGTAAACAATTGGACACGACGCGCAGCTCAGAACGAATGTCCCATCCTTTTTCTTATTTTTCTATTGAGCCAAACTTTATAAGATAATTACACTTAATGTAGGATATATAATTGAAAACGGTACCTTGGCTGTGGAAGATTTTCGACTAGGAGAGCGAGCAGTAGCCGTCGCCATATTGAAGGTTTCATTTATTTCCATAGAGAAGCCTCCAACGCCTCTTCAGATGCAACATCTCCACCCAGCCTTTGGAAAGCCCGGGAGGATAACCAGACCCCCAAACCGCCCTGCCCATTCACACTTCATAAAGCGGCGTCTCAAAGCCACTCCTTAGTCCAAGTCTATTTCGAGAATATGTCAAGCCAATATGTCGAGAAAAAAAAGGATCTCAATAATAATGGTAATAATAACAACAATCACACGCCATTGCCGTGTTATTACACTGGTCGTTTCTGGAATACCAAGCTACTTTCACAAGATCTTAAAGTGCAAAAAAATGCCCTTTTTGATGAGAATCCTCTGCGTTTGTGTATCAATAATCAGTGTCTGTACATGCTTTAGGGTGAGAGAACCAGGCATGCATTAAATTACAGGGTATATTTGCGAATAAATGATAGGGTGTATTTTGGTAAAGGTCTACGTCAGTTTCATGCTGATATTTTTGAGGGCCACGAAAACATTGAGCGAAGTACCCCGTGTTTACAAAGCAATATGATTCTCCTTTCTGTCACGGTCGCTCTTTTCTGAGCCCTAAAATCAGATTTAACGAGTGAGTGCTTTACCTGTTGATGCCATGAACGTTTAATGAAATGCAAATTCCGGTCATTTTTATAACCGTAAACCGACTGTGGGTTAGCCTGCCAACTAGTATGCATAGTGGATTGCTTGTTATATTTATAGAAGAAAAAAATACGATTATACGATTAGCAGTCAACATACTCGAAATGATTGCATAATTTTCTCGGTCGTGAAAGCTCATTAACCCCAGAAACTACCGGTTATTCTGAGCTGAAGTGAAATATTCAGCCCAAGATGTCAGCTTCCTACAAATGAGAGGTATCCAGCCAATGGGCAGGGAAGGTCGTCTCCATGCAGACAGCGCCGAATACGCGTCTAAACGCAAATACGTGTTCCAAAAGGGAAATAATTGCATGTATCATGCAGATGGATACCGACTCCGGTATTAATATCTTTTTTTTTGTATCATATTCGGCGCATGTTTTGCATGGACTGACGAACTGATGGACCTAATGAACGACAACAACAACCTCAGCGAACAAAATTCAACAGACCTCTAATAAACGATTTATTAGTAAATGGAATATTATACTGTTAAAAACACGACGTACGAAGACGAGCAAAGGCTTGGTACGTTGATTTGCGGGTTACCACGCCAAATCCGCACTGATGATCACGGCGCCGATAACTGACGCTTTTCACTGTGGCTCAGTATAAAAAGGGTTATAACCGAGGCCATCGATTTCATTGGTAAACGGTTTGCAATACGCATTGTGATTATTTTTGTGCGTTTTATGTGCAATTTAAATAGGCCTGTGTCTTACGCTGAACATCTTTTCAAAATACCAACGATTACACATATTTTTGGCCAGGCGATAGGCTTCTAGAGGTTTAAGGTGTCTAATGATAACACCAGCAACCAAATGCAAGTTATCTGTGAATATTTTCCATACATTAAAGCCATATTGCAAAACAGAAGAAAAGGTCATGATTATTTAATCAAACGGCTGCGATATTTTCCAGATTATAATTGTATTCTGGGTTCAGCATATCTAAAATCATACGTTAATATTGTTCGATCTGCACCTCTAATGGTGTCAAAATGCAGAATTTTCCTCTAAATACTCACCATTATAGTCCAAGGCAGGGGGATCTAAGAACGCCTGGCAGATCCCGTCATGTCTGCTTGACTTTTTTGTTAGTTTGTCGTATTTCTCCCGCAGCCAAATATCGTTGGTGCCCTTTTAGGAGTATAATAAAACGCTTTTTATCCTTTGGGTGAATATTTCCCAGGTAGCGGCGAATAAACAATCACGCAAGAGAACTATCAATCGCTGCCAGTGTCGCCTTGCACCGCCGATCAGCGCTTCCGGTCATTCATTATAGGGCTGGGAATGACGCCAAAGCCGCTCCGAGGGATTCACGCCTCAACTGGAAAAGTCAAGAAGGACGCGCTGCGTGATGCACCTACAAACCGCAACGAGATGCAGCAGAGAATGTCTGGAAAGGTGGATTCCGGAGAAAGGAAGTAATTGTCTTTAGCTCAGGCACGCAGCGTTTTGCTCAGATTTGTCCCCAGTCTCCGATGCGCGTACAATCGACTAGGATGCCAAGGTCGCCCAATGCAAACCGGCAGGAGGAACCCGATTCAGTCTGCACGTATATACGAAGCGCCGATCGCGTTTTATTATGCGAAATGCTAATTGATTAGGCTTTGTTTATTGTGCGCACATCCCTTTTTGTTTTTGCAGTAATAACGATTGCGTTAAATGTGGCACCACAAAACAGGATTTATTTCGAGTTTAAAAAATTAAAAATAATTATCCACTCGGAGTCATGCAAAAACATGTACACCCACTCTCACAAGTATGCGCGTTCATCGTATCTGTTCCCTGTTCAAAGTTTATGTGTTTTCATTAAGGACATGAAGAGCGGTATTGATATGTAGGCTTTATGTCCCCCTAAAATGTATAGATCAGAATGAAAAATTAGGGAAGTAATGCCACCTAGTGACAGGTATTCCATTTAGTGGATCAGCAGGGGAAAAGTGCTCGACCTGTAGGTCTCAGGCCTTATAAGTCATATGGAAAAACACTAAGCACAAGAATCCCGTTGGCATGACATGCGCCACACTGTCAGTAAGAAAACGTAGGTCTTCAAGTATACAAATATACATAAAACATTTACCTCCGACGTGATCTTCCTGAATGATGCACAGCGACTACAGTTTTTATGAAATAAATAATGGTTCCCTTGATTATGCATATTGATTGGTCACCAAAAGCCACCATCAGCGCGTGACACATTTTTGTTGCCCCGTGTGTGTTATCCCTGTGATGAATTTCTCATAAATATCTGCTAAATCTGAAAAATATTCTGATGTACTGCTATGCAGTGTTTGTGTAATGATTTCATCATTATTAATAATTTATTAGAATTACAGCTGAACCCTTTAAATTGCCGTTTGCATTTTATAAATTATATTTTAAAATAGCGTTGATCTTTTGTGACAAAAGCATCATAAATATTTAAATTTCCATCCATCTGTTTAAATAGAGAGAGAAGGAACCCTTCTGCAAAGATCTCTCATTGTTGTGTGAGTCCTATTTCCCAAACACCACGTCAGGCATACACAGACCAGGCACCGGCTGACATTTCCAGGGCTTCTCATTAAACCATTTCCCCAGTACCGCCTCTCTTCTGAGCACATGAGCCGGTTGGGTCCCAGATGTCCACTTGGCTGGCATGTGTTCTGACCCATTTCTCTGAGAGTAACCCCTCTTGCGATTTCTAATACCAGCCAAAGAGCAGTGTGGCTTTGCAGCAATAACAAACTCAACAGTGTGAGTGTTTATGGATGGAGTAGCCCAGGTAAGTAGGGAGCTCCTGGGCTACTTAAACGTATTTTTGAAAAATCTGCATTGTTAAATTTTGGTTTAATCCCGGTTCTGCTGGCAAAAGGCTACGCCGAGGAGCAGGGTGCTTCCAGGCTCGAAGCTTCTAAGACAGCAGTTCACAGGGACAAGGTGAAGCAGGAGACACTGGGAATGACCAGAAACCAGCCAGGTAGTAAGCAATTTTCTAATGCCAGAGATGGCCGTTAACTTATGAGACAGTACCTCATAAATCGGAGTGTGACCTCAAGTGACCTTCAAAGGGAATGGGAAACATTAAGTGGTGTGAAGTGCACTGCTAGGACAGTTCATAACAGGCTCCTAGAAGCAGGACTGAAGACCCATAAAGGAAGACCCATTCTTCCAGTTCAAGGAAGAAGCCCTTCATCAATGAGAAACGGGAAAAAGCAAGGCTGGAGTTTGCAAAAAATCTATGTTTCATACAGACACATACCCAAATAAACCGAGAAAGGAGTGAAACTGAAAATGTTGCTGTGGTCTCAATTTTTTTCCAGAGCTGTATATATTTATATATATAATAGGAAAATAGGAAAAATCTTTTCCAATTCATATATGTTGGTTCCTTAATGCATTAAAATTAAGAATCTTTTTGTTTGTAAATCCTTTTATTTATTTAACCCAATTAATTAAAAAAAAACCATAAGAAAAAATGAATTTGTTTTGTGATGGAGGTACACAGTATTTCCAATTACATTCTGAAATGCACGTGATTTCCGGGTCAAAGGAATAAGGACATGCAAAGTTATGCATTTCTTTCAGTTAAAGGAAAGAAATCAATGCAAGTCAGAGAGGCTCTTATTTTATTGGACATGCAGTTACTTGACCTCAGAGTGACCTCAGGCCTCGCTGTCATTTTCCACTAAGCTGCCATGTATTGATTATTTCAAGCCTGGGGTTCGTTGGTTTTTGCTCTACACACCGTGTTCAACCTACCATCCTCTTGGCCCTTTAAGTGTCCAGGAAAGCAATTGGATCATAAGTGTTACTTTTAAACAGCAATGTTTATACGCCAACTTGGACATGCAGTTCCTAAGAGTGGGAGTTCTGTACCTGTCAAGTCAAAATGTCAGAAAAAATGGAAGCATTAGTGGGCCTATGTCTTTTACAACCAATCTGCTTGATTGGAAAGTAAATTCTGGCCCCCTTTGTCCACCTCCACCATCTCCTACACCTGTAAGGTTACAGTTAAAAATAACCAATTTTTTAACTCATATTGAAGAAACCCCGTCTAAATCCCACAGACATCTGCAGCTTCCGACTGGTATCACTTTCATTTCTTTCAAAAATCCTCGAATGCACAGTCTACAATCAGCTCTCTCTCTCTCAGAACAACCTCCAGGATCAGTCTGGCTTCAAAGCTGCTCATTCCATGGAGACTGACCTCTTGGCGGTTACTGAGAAGATACATGCTACCAGGTCAGCCAAACTGTCATCTGTCCTCATCCTTCTTGACCTTTCAGCAGCATTTGACATGATCAACCACAAGACTGTCCTGTCCATCCTTAGGAGTCGTGGTATTGGTGGCTTAGCGTGGCCATGGCTGTTTTTGTACAAACGACATTTTCACATTGTCACAGGATGAATGGGATCAGAGAGGCAGGGAAACGCCCCGGAAGGGATGCAAGTCTGTAGCATAAATTAGGGTGACCAGGTAATCCATGTCAATTCAGAAGCTTTGAGCTACTTCAGGCTTTACAAACTACTTTAAACCCTAAAGGCTCCTGTGCTTGGCTAAATAGTTCAGTTCTTCTAGTGCTCTGACTGGTTAGTTTCGTTGATTGAAAGACTCATACAGCTATTTCACATTAACATTAGTGGCATGCACTTGTGATTATAGGAGACACACAGCGCACAGCACACAGCAAGAACACAGCACTTAAGTGAAATCTGGGTCCTTTTGATTGGAAAGGATGTTTACAAATCCTGCTGGATTATCCTATGGATTATCCGGTCAGCCTAGCATAAATACAATCACACATATACCCACATTATGGCCAATTTAGAGACATCAGCACATCTTTTGATGTCTCTTCTTTAGCCTGACTCGGTCACACATGTTTCTGGTAATTCCTGGTAATTAGGTAATTAAACCTCATCTGTGATCTGGCCAGGACAGGCTGGCATCCCTGTCACGTGAGCATCCTGGAACAAGCCATAAAAAAAACTACTCGAAAACGAATCAATAATTAATCTTTAAAAAAGCTCACAAGAGAAACATTGCAAAGCAGTAAAATCAAAACAAAGCCAACACC
>JAODKK010000034.1:9976217-10002431 GCA_026774405.1 Petrocephalus microphthalmus
TAGAAAATAATAAAAAATACAGGCACGCTGCTATAAGACCCAGCTAAGATAATTTCAGTCTGCCTCTTGACATAATGCACCATTCTGGACCTATTTAGTAAAGTTCTGGTGCAGTTTATGAAAAAAAAAACGGAGAAAAGAAATTCTCCCTATGTATATAGTGGGGATTTGAAAGGGGTGAGGGGGGTACACAGGTAATTACACCACACATGCAACCGTATGAGCCAGGTCACATGACCCACCAGGAAGTTATAGAGATTTGCCAAGGTGGAATCAAATTCTCTTGCTGCTGTTTCCTGACTGGATCTGGGTTGGGCTCCCCTTCCCCGTGGGTAAGGAAAGGAGGATAGAGCTTGTTGGTTTGAGGAAACTTGAACACCGATGTTTGATTTGAATTTTACCAGGGCGTGTAACACTTCAGGAGGACACTAGAGCCGACTGTTTGGAACTTTATCATTTGATGTGATCCCCAACGAACTGCTGGTCTACAGATGTTGAGGCTCTGGTAATTTGGGTCACATTTGTGGGATTAACCCTTTTCCCGTGATAATTTCCCCATGTGAAATTTGCCTACTGTTTAATGATGCTCTGGGGTCAGACTGACCCCAAGCACGGGATAGGGGTTAAGAGAGGTTTTATGCTGGTTTCTGTGGTTGATTATGTTTCTTTGTACCTGTAGCATTGGGACACTCCTTCCTTCTCCTGGTGTTACTGTGCTGTGGGGGTATTAAGTATTTCTGCCAAGGGCCAGACCAGCCACTGTTTTATGTTTATGTTCTATGGTTTTTGGTTATTTTTTTGGTTGCTGCTATGGGTCAGGTTGTACAGTAGCGATTTAGCATTTTATTTCTGGCGGTGGATACCGGTTGCTCTCCCATCCTTTATCTTTGTACAGGGGTACAGGGGATATTTCTGTACAAGTCCGGATCCGCCTTGGACTTCAACTTGCAACCGCAACCGAGGGCCTGCGACAAGTACTCAACTATGGTTTTGGCCTTGTTTCTGTCCTTTTTTAATGTAATGAAAGCATACCAGCATTCCCGTTTATTCCTCTTTAAAAAATTATAAACCAAGCAGATATGGAAGACGCATCACGAGAGAAGGCAACACACACTGATGCAGAACAATAAAATGCTATAGTGAATGTATCAACCATAATTTTGAATTGAACCCCACAGAAAACGATCCATTTTATCCACTTATAGTTATTTTTTGTTTAAAAGAAGTGCATAGTTATTAGTGCTGAGCCAGTCATGTAGTTAAGAAGCTTCACCGCTGCCCCCCCCAACCCAACCCAACCCAACTATCTGGACGATGCATAGCAGTCTGTAGGTACGAGGACCAAAGCTTCAGACCACTTACTCATGGCGACCTTTGGTAACCCTGGCAACCCCCATGACACCGCCAGACCAGACTACACGCCATCCTCCAGCAGGTCGTCCAGCGATGGGGGGCACTGCCCGGGGTGGCGTCCTGCTGGATTCTCCTCCTCACACTCTGCGGGTAGGGTGTGGTCCTCACACCGTACCTCACCACCGAAGCTCCCTCCACCTCCTTCACACCTTCGTCATCACGCTCCAACTTTTCCTCATCTTCCTCCTTCACTGGGTCGCCATCCCCCTCTCTGCTCCCCTCCATGTCGTCCTCTTCACCCCCTTTGACAACCTCCTCACCATTCCCATGGCCTTCCGAATTCATGTCAGACATCGAGGGCACTTTCATAGCACTGCAGAGATTAATCACCAGATCATCCATTCGGACTTCTGGGTCTACGGGCAGCTCCATGTCCGAGTTGTCCAACAAGTCCAGAGCAGTGTTCAGCAGGTCCGGAATGAGTGAGGCCGATCTCTCGGGTTCTGACTCGAGGTCAAACACAGACTCCGCAGCAGGTTTGGGGTCCAATCCAGACTGGGCCCAAGGCTGAGGCTGCAGGTTTGAATTTGGCCATGTGATCAGCTTTTCCACAACAGCCTGGAACTGGGAGTTGGCTCTGGGTTTTGGGTGCGGTTTTGATGCAGGTCTCGAAGCGGTAGGGGGCAACGCGGCTGGAGGCCTTTTCAAAGTCTTCCCCTTGGCAGCCAGCCATGCAGAGAGCTTGGTTCTACTGTCCTCTGTGGTTTCCATAGTAACCCAGTACTGACTCGTGGTACTGGTGGCCGGGGGTTTCGGGGCTCTTTTTACAGTTACTGCCACCATAGGAGGCTTGGGTTTGCCACCCAGAAGTGGCTCCTTCCTCCTTAATGTGCCGGGTGCCTTGCAGGACCCAGGTCGGGCCATGGAACCTACAGCCGGCCCCTTTGGCAAAGACTCTAGGCTACAGACTGGCTGCTGACCCTTAGGGGCAGTTGGCTTTGGAATGGTGTTTCCTGTGACCTTGCTGGCCAGGGGTTGAGGTGACTTAAGTGGTGCCGATTTTGACCTGGGGGGCAGCAGCCGTGGACGTCGTTCTTCCCTGGGTCAGGTTCCCTGGCTTCGTAACCCCTGCCTTTTCCACCGGCTCCGTGGCAACTTTAGCTTCCGCCTCACCATCGCCCCCTGTTGGCTTCCAAAAGGAGCTCACCTTAGACTGAACGACCAGGCCCTTATTGGTGCCAGGGCTGGGTTTGGGTGGGCCAGTGGCATGGGGCTTGGCAACTTCTGCGACCAGCTTCTTCTGCCGCACTGCTTGCTGGGAAAGGAAGGCCTGGCTGAGGGTCCGCCGCTTCTCATTGGCTGGCTGAGCCACCGGCCCCACCCCGGAACTCGTTCTGTTGCTCAGTCAGGGTCTTGGTGGCCCTCAGGGTGAAAATATAAGGTGAACATGACGCACATGA
This sequence comes from Petrocephalus microphthalmus, assembly GCA_026774405.1. NCBI lineage: Eukaryota > Metazoa > Chordata > Actinopteri > Osteoglossiformes > Mormyridae > Petrocephalus > Petrocephalus microphthalmus. Next base: position 9,979,031 of record JAODKK010000034.1, read on the forward strand.
CCAGGACCAGAAATCTTTTTTCTTCTTTTTAAACTTTTCCTTGCAATTTACAAGTAGCATTCAGTGGCTCCAATACACACATGGGAAGCAAAACACTGGAGTGTTTCTCCTTGAATATGGATGGAAACACTCCACATGTAGAACAGTCCAGAGACATTAATGTTGCATAATGCCTATTACATAATCTGAATCTTTATCATGGAAAAATGTATATATCGCTTGTAAAAGATTCATGGCCTTCTAGTTCAAAACTTTTTTTCTTGTGTCTTTAGAGTACAGTTTGGTGAAGTTGAACGCTGCATTCAAAATGTAATGTATGGTTCTTTATACAGAAACATAATGTATGAGATCCATACATAAAACAACACCTAAAGTCTATCAGAGGACTGCATTGCTAACAAAAAAAGGAATAGTTGTCATTTTTCACGCATTAAAGTGTTTTCCAGTGCAACAAAGACTTGGAATTTGCCTGCTAGAGATTATAAATGCACCTTGCTCACGGCCTGAATCTCACAGGAATCAAATCTAAAGTCATTAACCAATAAGCAAATTTCACAGCATGTAGTACTTGAGCTCATCACTGTAATGTGTGAAATTTTAATCAGGGATGTTGCGTCTGAGGGAGGAAGAGCATGCTGACGGCTGTTATTAATGGCTTCTGTCATGGAGATTACGATGGCAGATCTGAAGAACGTACCGGCGTCATTAGGTGAACAGTAAAATCTATTACCGAAATGATACGCCGCTAAACACATGCGTTACTGGCATTACGCACATTTCTTATACTGTATGTGGTGTCTGCTGTTTCTTTGGTTAAAAAAAATGAACTTTTTCTGTATTAAGATGGACAAATGAATGTGAAAATATGCAAATGAAAAAATGATGAACACGCTTAATAGGCCTTGAATGTGATGTATTTTGAGGATTATATGTGGTATAGAGTGTATTTGTAATATCTTGTGTATCACAAAGTATTTGACCGTGCTTTTCTGGATTGATTTTTGTTTTGTTTTTCGTATTTATCGTGTACTTATTGTGATGTGATTCTGTGTTCACAGTTATGTTTTGCTAGCTATGTTCAAACGTCTGTTCGTTCGATAAATAGATTTAATATTTTATTAATTATGCTGCATTATTTTTGCAAACAGATCATGACACAAATGAAAACATCTTCAGATTTCTTATATTAGACACTTTTAAGCTAATTCTGATTGCTCAAAGTACCAGAGTCTACATATCTTTCAAAAATTTCAGTGTCGTTTTGGAAATCCACAATCAAGACCACTTTACGTATTTTAACAGACCACCTCCTGTTCAATAAACAAATGCTATTAAGGATATGCTTACAATAAAGAAAAAAAATTCTCATATTGTCATAAACCTTTTTTAATGTAGGTATAGCATAGTACAGCATGGTATATTAAGTGTATAATCAGTATAGCATGTCCAAATTTGAGGATATTTAGCCACTGCGACCACGTTTCCAGGGAGACCATTGGTAGACTGAGTTTCTGAAGTCACTCTGCAGGTTTTCAGCTGGAATGAGGTCAGCGTTCTGACTGGGCCTCTCCAGGACGTTTGACTTGATCTACACCCGCTGTGCTGCTTCTTTGCCAGTGTGCTTTGGCTCATGGTGTTGAAAGGTAAACTTCCTGCCAGGCTTTCTTCATGGGCCTGTCTGTGATTGGCACCACCCAGCTTCCCTTCTCACAAGTGCACTAGTGGCTTCTGTAGAGAAAGCCCTCCTTAAAATCATGATGCTCCTGCAACGCTTTATAGAAGGTGTGTTGAGGTTCCTTCTGTCAGACGTACCATTTCTCATTGAGGTTAAAATGTTTTGTTCTTGACATCATCAGACCACAAATACATTTCTCACAAACCTCTGGAGTTGTGTCTTGGACACCTTAAATGAGCTTCAACATGGATTTCTTCTTGGCACGTCATCATAGAGTGCAGATTGGTGATGAGCTAGGGTGTTTCTCAATACCAAGAATGTGAAGATCATACTTCTGGTCTTGGCAAGACTTGGTTATTCTTGCTAACCTGTCTCCCAAGAATGAAGATGATGTAAAATGAGTACACGACAACACAAGGTTGATGAAGTACGCATATTGCGAAACACCTCTGGTTATATCATTGTCATATACACAATTTCACAGTTTTTTTTAGCAGACAAGCCTGCAGCTCCCTCTAAGTGCTTATTGAAATCTTGGTAATCCCTGAAAAAAAGGTGGTAGGTTCTCTCATCCAGTTTGGTGAGAACTGGTTCTCGTCAAAATCTTGGTGGTGCCACGGTGTGAGGAGAGGAACGACCCAAGATGCAGGCTGTCGGTGCAAAAACCCCTCACGGGGGCATTTATTGCCAGGCTAAGGGAAACCACAGGGATGAACACAATGGGCAGCATCTACATTGACCAGACAGGGATCACAAGACTGAGACCAACTTATATAGGAAGCCAATCAAGGAACAGACACAAGGCGGGTGTGCTTGGTTAACAAGGGGATTGGAACATGAGGCAAAACCAACAAGACTCAGGTGTGGCTAATTAAGTCACGCCTGAAGGAAACAGGGCAAAAGACACGCAGGGTGGGGCTGATCATGACAGGTGGTTTTATATGTGTACCATGAAATAATTATGGTTCTGAACAGGATTCCATGGGGCATTTTAATCTTTTTTATAACCATTTCTAAATCGGTGCCTTTTCACATCTCTATTCCAAATTGAAGATTCACATGGTGAATAGTTATCCAACCAAGGTCACTGATTTTACCATTTTCGTTTCCTGGATGTTAGGCTTTTGGCTTTTACATAATTGTTACTGGTTAACATGTATAAATACATTAGATCAGGGGTGGACAATCTTATCCGCAATGGGTCGGTGTGTATGCAGGTTTTCGGGATAACCCTAAGGTCAGCTGTAAAAGCCCAGGTGTGAGAATTCTTCAGCCAATCAGTCCTCTAATTAGTGATCTATTTATGGAGTTGCAGCGAAAACCTGCATACACACCGGCCCCTGCATTAGATGGACAAAAGTATTGGGATACCTGGTCTTTATACCTACAGGCAATTTTATGACATCCCATTCTAAATCCATAGACGTCAATATGGAGCTGATCCCCCCCTTTGCGGCTATAACTACTGCCACTCTTCTGGGAAGGCTTTCCACAAGATTTAGGAGTGTGACTGGGATTTTTTTGCCCATTCATCCAGAAGAGCATTTGTGAGGTCAATCACTGATGCTGGATGTGAAGGCCTGGCTCACAATCTCCATTACAGTTCATCCCAAAGGTGTTTGATGAGCTGAGGTCGAGGCTCTGTGTGGGGCAGTCAAGTTCTTCCACATCAAACTCAGAAAAGGAGCATAAAAGGGCCTTCCCCAAGCTGTTCCCACAAAGTTGGAAGCAGAGAATTGTCCAAAATGTCTTGGTATGCTGAAGCATTAAGAGTTCCCTTCACTGGAGCTAAGGGGCTTAGACCAGCCCCTTACCATTATCTCTCCACCACCAAACTACACAGTTGGCACCATGCAGTCAGGCAGGTAACATTCTCCTGGCATCGGCCAAACCCAGACTCATCCATCCGTCTGCCAGACAGAGATGCATGATTTGTCACTCCACAGATCACATGTCCACTGCTCCAGAGTCCAGTGGCGGGATGCTTTAAACCACTCCTTCCGACACTTGGCATTCAACTTGGTGACGTGAGGCTTGCACACAGCTGCTCGGCAGCCCATTGGAATGGAAGCCCATTCCATAAAGCTTGTGCTTGGGATAATGCCAAAGGAAGTTTGGAACTCTGCAGTTACTGAATCAACAGAGTGTTGGCGACTTTTAAGCACTATGTGCCTGACCTCGGTGACCCCGCTCTGTTACTCTGTTCCTTTTGTTCCTAGACGCTTCCACTTTGCAATAATACCACTTACAGTTGATTGTGGAATATCTAGCAGGGAAGAAATTTCACAAACTGACTTATTGCAAATTCCATGACAGCACCACGCTTGAATTCACTGAGCTCTTCAGAACAACCCATTCTCTCACAAACATTCGCAAACCTGTCTGCATGGCTAGGTGCATGATTTTATACCCCAGTGGCCATGGGTCTGAATGAAATACCGGAGTTCAATGATTAAGAGGTGTGTCCCAATACTTTTCACTATATAGTGTGTATTCAAAAGTGATATAATGTGATGCATTTCAGTGTTAGACTGTAAAAACATCAACATTTATGCAATTTATGTTGTTTAGATTCTTGCGTTCACTTTATGCTGCTGTCAGCCACTATTAAAGTAATAATTGTACGTATTTTCTAGTGGTGACGAGGTGGTTAGCACTGTTGCTTCACCCCTCTGGGACCCAAGCTCAAGTCTTAACTCCAGCTCTACTGTATGTGTGTGGAGTTTGTACCATGTGGATGTTGTACCATGTGATCATGGTTTTTCCTCCCCAAGGTCCAAAACCACACTACAGTGAACTGGAGTTAGCAAACCGTCTGTACATGTGCCCTGCAAGGGGTTAGTGCCCCATCCTGAGTCATTCCCTGCCTTGTGCCCATAGCTTCTGTGACAAGCTCCTGCACAGCGCATGTCTGTAAGGAAAATAGACGGATGGTTTGTCTATAAAAACCTTTTAATATGAAGGATTGCCTCTTCTTACTAAAAAAAACCCTAGTTGTACAGCGTAAGTTATCGTAAATTTACTTATCCTCCGAACTGCCGAATGCCCGCGTGTTTGCATTTTTCAGTAGGAGGATATTCATTGCTCCCCAGTCCTCAGGTATGCTTCGATCGGTAACACAGCTCGACTTGCTCCTAGTGACACATCCCCACTTTGATGTGTGTTCCATCCACAGATCACAAACCGACGTCTAGTGGTTTCATCTGGATCTGACAGATCGTTCTATTATATAATTATACTGTGGAAGGTCAAACAATTTCGGATTTTCTGTAATGCGGGGAGAAAGCACATCAAAGCACATTCAGATTCAACACAACACCTCTCAAGTATAAAGAGCTTGTACAGCAATAGAAGCATATGTTGAGCTATATTTTGCATGCATACAATACAACGGATGGTAATTTCTCTCTCACTAAACCCAAGCTTTCATTAATAGGCAATCAGTAAGAATCTGCCCAATAGAATTCTGTTCTGCTTTTTACACGCTTGTCTTACAGGCTGATCAGCAAAGTGGGGTGTGGCCTTTGGAACAGAAGCTGCCAATAATAGGCGCCTCTCATAGCACATCCGCACACTGATGGGCGTCACGTGCGTGACTTGGTATTTCCCATGAGCCCCCTCGATGCAAGCAAGGAATGATGATGCTATTTGAATATGCGCGTCAATGGTCAATTATCTATGACTGCAGCTACTGTATATCTGACATTTGTATAATGTGAATTATATGAAGTCTTTTATAAAGTCTTTGTCTTGGAAAAATAGAAATCAGTGCTAAACTGTTTAAAGTAATTTATATCCTTAATTTTAGGGCGAGGATTGATTCTTTTTTATAGATATCAGATTTATCAAGATTTAAAGCACTTACTGGGTTAGAAGAAATGTTTTGTCACATCGCACTTGAAACTTGATGTTGCTTAGTTACACTGTTGAAAGGCCACGTGTCCATGTTTGCATTGTGTGACAGTAATGGTACCAGAAGCGGCAGGCCTGCGGTAGGAGAAGGCATGGATGGGAAGGCAGGCCTGCCGTATGAAGAGGCATGGATGGGAAGGCAGGCCTGCGGTAGGAGGAGGGATGGATGGGAAGGCAGGCCTGCGGTAGGAGGAGGCATGGATGGGAAGGCAGGCCTGAGGTAGGAGGAGGCATGGATGGGAAGGCAGGCCTGCGGTAGGAGGAGGCATGGATGGGAAGGCAGGGGTGCTGTTCTGTTTATTATAATTACCTTCATGCAACCCGGAGAGAGAGAGAGCAGAGAGAAGTGAACAGCCACTGGCTTCCTGGATACCTGACTGACGTGTGTGGTGATGGTTCCCAAATGAGCATGCAAAAATACGGGTGGGAACCAGGAAGACTGCTGAGTAGGTCTGAAATGTACATTTATATAAGGAAGCCCATAGAAATCAAATGATAATAAGGGTCTCTGAGTCCTAAAAAGCCTCAAAAACAGCCCGGCAGCTCTGTTGATTTCTGTTACACAAACCACCTGCCTGAAGAAGTCTAACAGAACTAAACATTGGGGTGTCCAATTTATAAATAATTCACTGCCTCGTTTCACATCATATAGATGTTTAAGTAGCATCTAAAGCCCAGAGCCAGCATTACACATGTGTATGTAAGAACAAACACCATTGCACTAGAGATCCTAACATCGAAAGAACATTGAAACATTTATTGACGTTGCTAGCTATGTGTTTCTATGTCGACAAGCATACTTAGTCAAAATGGTGGTTTCAAGTCAGTTTTTGGATGGGAACCTTGATTTAAAAAACTTAAACTCGGTCCTTTAAGTTTTGAAATTAAGTTTTACTTTTCTTGGAGAGCGCTTCTTACCGTCATTGCACAGTCTGGAAGTATTTGATTTTAATGTAGGTTTCCTTTGTTAATTCTCCATTCTCACTTCTCCATCACGGTAATCTTCATCATGGTAACACATACCTATATGCCACATAAGGGCAGTTAACTTGTCAACAGACCACAAAAAACAGTCACTTTACCTGTGTCAACACTGAGATTCTTTATCCAGGGATAAATATACAGTGTATAGCACTGTACATTACACAATTAATCAATATATATATATATATATATATATATAATAGAGTTAAGAATTTTGACAGCAGTCTGCTTTCAAAGGAAGGTAGTGAAGGATCACAGTTAAATGACCCCCCCTTTACTGAAGAAATAAGAAACGTCCTTTCCGGCTCATTTCATCTCACTGCTATAAAATATTAACTATGGACTCTTTGAAATTCAACTTGCTTATCAATAAATGCCTTTGCTCAGCTTTTGACTGTTACTTGAAAATCCTTACAAAGCACACAAGGACACTCAGCAGTATTAATGTTACACAGTGAATGTTTATAGGAATGAATGGAGAGTCCAAGCTGAAGCTATTATGGCCGCGTAGGGTGGGCCGACTCCATATTAAAGCCTATTCATTAAGGATGGGATGTCATTATAGTTTACGTGTGTGTGTCAAGGCAGGCGTGCCAATACTTTTGCCAATATGGTGTATATGTAGCCTGTGGCCACAGCAGCCCTTCTTTTGGTTTGGTCGGGTCTTACGAGCCACACCTGGCATGTGTTAGTCTTACCTATCGCTCTGGCCCTCATGTTAACTCACTGCCTCTTGTTGTAATCCTTATAAATGCCTCCCAGTCCCGTGCTCTCCAGTCGTGCCATTGAAGCTGTGTGACTCTGTATGTTAGCCTCCCCATTTGTGATGCCCTGTGATTATTTTCTTTTCTGTTCTGTCCTGTTTGAATAAAACACCATTGCTCCTTCGACCTGCTTGCGGTTGCTCCTTCGACCCGCTTGCGGTTGCTCCTTCCCTTCCTGCCGGTGCATGACAGAATGACTGGACTCCACAAAAGAACTGGCTGTCCTGGGGTTAGCTCTGGCTTCCAGGGCTCTCTTCACCCCAGGCATCGAATTCCCCAGTTTCCCCAGTTCCCAGCCCCAGAACAGGCTTCCAAGCCACGGGAGTCACCGAGGCCAGCCCGTCCGCAGGCTGAGGAATATTTTGCATCTTGGATCAACATCTGGTCTGAAGGTGCAAACCCGAGGTGTGGCGAGTGCCTACGGCCAGTGCTCTCTTCAGGTGGGCAGGAGAGATCCTTGCCAAGCTCACCCCAGATGTGGATCAGTGGTGGACCCACAGCCTACCGCTTCCCCCAAGCCAGTTGCCGAGCTGCCCATTGGCTCCCCGACGCTCTCACCGCTAAAAGCGTAGGATCGAGCAGACTGGATTCCCCGGGTCTGTCCTGCCCGTTTCTGGATTCCCCGGGTCTGTCCTGCCCGTTTCTGGATTCCCCGGGTCTGTCCTGCCCGACTCTGGATTCCCCGGGTCTGTCCTGCCCGACTCTGGATTCCCCGGGTCTGTCCTGTCTGTCTCTGGATTCCCCGGGTCTGTCCTGCCCATCACTGGATTCCCCAGGTCTGTCGTGCCCGACTCTGGATTCCCCGTCTCTGGATTGCCCGGGTCTGTCCTGCCCGTCTCTGGATGCCCGGGTCTGTCCTGCCTGTCTCTGGATGCCCAGGTCTGTCCTGCCCGTCTCTGGATTCCCCGGGTCTGTGGATTCCTTTCTGTGCCCTGTTGTCCCATGTCTGGTGACCGCTCATGGTGTTTGTGTGTCTGGATTAGTGTCTCCCCTACAATCCCTGATCTCTTCCCTGGCCTGTCTCCCCTGTGTGCACTAATTTCTCTGTTTTGGTCTTTATCCCTTCACCTGTCTTGGTATGTGTTGTGCCTCTGGTTTATCGTGTTGTCTTGGATCATGCCCTATCCATTTGGTCTTGTGCTCCATCTCCTGTTCATCCCGAACTGTCTCATCTGCCTCCTGCCCTGTTGTCTGGTGCCTTTGGGTCCCCTCTGTCCTGCATGCCCTAAGTGCATGCATTACTGTCAGGCCCTGCCTTCTTGCCCCTCACATTTTCAAGCCATACCTGGTATGTGTTAGTCTTACTTCTAATTCTGGCCCTCATGTCAAGTCACTCCAGCTGCTTTTTGTTGTAATCCTTATACAGTAAATGCCTCCCAGTCCCGTGCTCCCCAGTCCAGTCATTGAAGTTATGTTATTGATGCCTGTGTGTTAGCCTCCCCATTTTTGATCCCCTGTGATCCCGTTGTTCTACCTATTTTGTTAATAAACCGCTTTTGTTTGCCTCAATGTCCCCTCCCACATCCTCCGTTCAGCCTGTGCATGACAATATACATTTGTATAAAATCTGCCTGGAGTTTCTTACTCAAGCTGTTAATCGAAAAAGGCTGAAAATGACTGTTTCTCAGAATTAATGGCCATATCTTCTAAATGAGATTGCCAAGATTCTTACAGAACTTTAGCTAGTATCAGACGTGTGGCGTAACAAAACACTCGCTTCCCTGTGCCAACAAAAAGGTTGAGCTGTAGGACATAAATAACGTCATTAGGCTCTCTGTATGTAGGCTCTTCCTCTCCCTGCTCACACTGTTAGGCTGCCATTGACAATTTCATAACAATATGAGCACATATCATCTATCATCCTTCATTTCCACCTCTTAAGTGGGTTTGTTTGGCAGTAAATGTAGCCGTGTGCCTCTTGCAGTGCAGCATTCCGCTGGCCGCGATAGAAATGACCATATAATCACCACATTAAGAGAGTGAAGCATGTCTTAGATAAAAAAAAGAACCTCATAGGAATTCCAAGAAACAATAAACACACAAAAAACTCATCAAGACTATCAAAAAACATCAAAAATGTAATTTCATTTACAGTTTTGGTGATCCTGTGCAATGCTGGCTATTGTGGGGTGGGAGGCTATTGTTTAAACAAAAAAAGTGCTTGTAAATTTACGAAACGTTGTTTAAAACATGCGTCAATGAATATTGTAATAGCACGTGATTTTGGTGACTTTCTGAGGATAGTATCTAATCTGCTACCTTTTAGAGTCCTGACACTGACGTTCAGCTGAATTAGGGCCTAGTTATTTCCCATGATCCCCTTGTTTCTGGCTGAAGACTATTTAAAATATCTGCCAGCTAAAAATCTACAATTATAAAAAATTAAACGAGATTCAACATACACTGAAAAAAGGTCATCTTCTCAATTTAGTACTTAATGGTCTTGAAAAAAAACGGGCGGTGATTTTTGGATAAGGCGCTAAGCCCGGCTCTGCTCTTAGTATGTTGGGGGCCATGGCAGTTCATGGGTAAAGCTGCATTAAATTCATCAGTTTGCTGGAGAGTGGAAGAGGAGGCGGGGGGAGCAGGGAGAGATACGGTAGCGGCAGACTCTGGAGACGTCCCATTCTAAATCTATAGGCATTGATATGGAGACAGCTGGACTGGATATCACCGCACTGCTGGGGAATGTCTTATTCACCGGAGATGATATTTCCCCTGCAGCTCACAGGAGGAAAAAGCCTGAGATCTTGTCCATTCATGGCTGGTGGGTGTGTGTGCGGGCGGGGGCGGGGGGGGTGAATCAAGTCCACATAAAAGACAAATACCCCACATCAAACCCAGCTACAGCTGAAGGGAAATGATTGGGCAGCAGAGCCCTGGCAGAGCTCCTGCGTGTTTGCTCTCTTGCTCCAAGGGTTGGGAATGAAACCCATTTGACCCACTAACTCTGAATCGCACCGAAGCCCCTAAACTTCCTCCACGGCCGCTCTCCGTTTCCTCGTCCTGGCCCTTCCCCCCCCCCTCAGCCCCGTGCGGAAACCAGCACTCAGAGCCACGCCAGTGGTCTACGGCGTCCGACACGGAGGCCAGGCAAAGCACAGCTAACAACCAGCCCTTATGCATCATCGCATGTGCTAATGAGCTCCGGGGGCCCAGCCGGGAGACGGAGAGGCCGGCCGGCCGCCGTGATCCCTGCCTTGCCGTGGATGCTAATGAGAGTCAGACGGAGAGAAAATTCGAGGTGCCGAGCGGCGGCCTGCTCTGGGCTCGCGACAGTGGGAGGCTGGCACATTCCCCCGCCTCTGAATAATTTACATCATATTGATTTCCTGGCGCCTGTTGGCCCTCCCTTTAAGACATGGTCACTTACACGTGTTTGCTCTTTCGGAGAGACGGGCAAAATGAGCGCGAGCCGATCGCCGTTTGCGCGCGCGGGCTCCGCCGCGCCGTCGTGCCAAAGCAGACAGCGTGGCGCGCTCATTGATTTCACTCAATTCATTATTCATCCGGTCGCCCTTTCTCCGAGCATCGCGCGAACGTTAAACACAAAACGTATCGGATACTCCATCTCACCGGCAAAAGCCGCAGCCGATATGGTCCCTGTAATGACCAGGTTTTATCAAAGCGATGCACGCAATATTTCTGACGAAGCGCACCGCAGACTTATGAGGATTTTGTCTGGGATTGGCATCCGTTAACTTTTTAATATGCATTACCTAGAAAAGTAGAAAACTGTTCGGTTTATTTTGTGAGCGTCTACTTCCTTAATTAAAATGTTGGCCTACTTTTATCTAACGTGACTCCATATCTGTTCAAAATACCGTTTTCCTAAAATAATTTACAGGAACGTTAAATTCCTTTTTCACCATGTAAATCGGTGCCTTCAACTGACTGACCACAAGACAGAATTCTTACGCCGTATCAGCTGTATGGAAAATCATCACACTTTGTTCTGCAGTGCCGTAAAATTTGAGCAACTTCACTCATACAGGAGACCACGTAGCCATGGTAATGCTTTTCTTTTCAATTACTGCCACCCAGCGGTTATATTGCCCACTAGGTGCATTTTTCATTTTTGCAAACCATTTTTAAAAACCAAGTTCAGTTGGGCAGTTTAACCACGATGGCTAAATACTTACAAAACTTACTAAAAACAATATTTAACGAGTCTAACAATTTCGTTCAGTATCGAAATTTTGGAATAATAAGTGAGGTCAGGAACCAATGAAATTAAAATACAACCAACCGAAACTGTACTGAGTCGAATAGACGTGCATCTAAGGGACTGAGCGCAACATGAAATCCGATTTATCATGCAATGAGATCGTGGCTCAAACCTGATGGCCAGGTGATCTTTAGCCGAGAAGGTATGCTTGGGAAACCCCAGCTCGTCCAGGCAGGCCCAGGTGATAAGAGGATCACAGTGACTGACCCCAGTCAAGGTATCATTATGCGAGTGTAGAAGGAGGTGAGACCGCTAATGGGATTCAGGGCAGGCATGGAGATAGCCTTTCCATTGCATGTTAATGAGACCAGCACAAGCAGACTGGGCCACTTAATCCTCTCAGTCTACTCGGGAACTGCAGTTATGCGATATACCTGATATTTATCTAACCAGAGCATTGCTTTTTTTGTTTGTGTTTAGCGGATATCACGTTTATCGGATTTTACGATTGAACAATTATGCAGCACCATTTCATCATTACTAAGTAGCACTGACAAGTTATCCCCCAAAAGTACCTTCATTTTAACCGATTATTTTGGTGGTGACATTGCATATTCATGTAGTAATCTAGAGAATGATATATTGACATCGGGCAATTCTGCCCCCTGCTGGTTATATTACTTATTTTCCCTTACTTCATCAGCATAATCTTACATATGTATATTGTATTGTATATATGTAAAAATACACGCACTGTGCATATATCCGAAATGTACTTTTTAAAAGTAACCTCAGGTTACCCTGCCTTCCAATTTCAGAGAAGGTAGCTTAAATGATTAATGCTGGTTGCATTGGTAAATTAGTTAAAATTACATTAGGTGTAACAGAACGCAGGATCTGTTTAAACTAAGCGAAAAAAAAAACAATGTAGGGATTGAAGCTCTAACTGTGATTCCTAATTGAAATAGAAAACCTACATTGTTTCCATGATAAATTTCAAGATAAATTGTTACAGTACATGAATACATACATACATATTGCTCTTGGATATAGTCACTGGATGAGAATGCATGAATGAACATGCCTAATATTTATATTATCTGAACACATTCATTCACACTCTTCCACCCAGTGAGAATCTATATTCACTTGAATGAAGTGTCTTTGTTTTAAGAGCTGATTTAAACCCTTAATACTGTAATCTTGTAATCTCAGGACAAAGAATGTACCAGACAGTCAACACTGTGTCTGCGTGTCTGTATGTATGTGTGTTTGTGTATGTGCCTGTGTGTGTGTGTGTGTGGAGGGGGGGGTTATGTATTAATGCTGTAAATGTATTATTGCACTGTTGGGATTAGAGTTTTTCCCTTAGAAATGAATGAACAGTCCCCACAAAGATGATATGCATACAAACATGTGTGTCTGTGTATGTTTGTGGGGGTGAGTTGCCCCTGCACGGAGGGATTTAGGTGACAGGTGTTGCATGGTATTTTCTACTGAGTTCAATCTCAGTATTGAGTTTAAATAGCTGTTCTGACTATTTTTAATCCATGAAAATCAGATCAGATCAAATGGAGCGGGCTGGGAGGTGTAGAGCTTTCGCGGAGCCAGCAGGCCGGGGCCTCGTGCCACCGGGCGTCCCCGTGCCGGTTCACGAGCCGCGTCACGAGGGGGACGAGGAACAGAAGACCCGCAGCGGCCCCGGAGGCTGGCGTGTGCCGTGCCTTTGGCTGATAACTCGGTGGAAAGTGCTGTCCAGACACCGCGTCAGTGTCCATCAATGTCAGAGTCAGAGACAAAGTTACATCATTGTGTTTCACTTTAAAGGGATCTCTGTAGCTACTGTGTCACCTCCACTGCCTTCAGTCAGGCAGGAAACCAACCTCGTGGCCTCTCACTTTTCTGCACAGAATGACTAAAAACTCGAGCATCTCTACTGTATCCACAGTTCTTGGATTGTAAATATGGACCCTTATATTCACAATATCGTGATTATCTCATTCTGGAGTCAACTGCATACCATACAATCTTAGACCAGATCTACAGTGTGAAAACTTCTAAAACATTTTTTTATTCTGTGTTTTCGGATTTATTGTACTCCTCAGTCTCCCTAAAACTTCAGCTTTTGTCTTGCTTTGTTTATATAAACTCAATGGAATGTGTTGAATGAATAAATCTAATGACAACTTTGAAAGCTTCAGATACAGGGTTACGCTGAGCTTGGAGTCTCTCATAGGAAGCAAGGATCTAGGCGGGGGAGAGCTTGGATGGGGTGCCAGATAATCACATGGTTCACACTATGGGCTATAGTACATAGAGAAGACCCCCATGAGCCCTGGGAGACCATGCAATCTCCACACACACACACACAGAGCTGGGCACAGCTTTGGAGATGTGAGGTCACACTGCTCCGACTGGCCAGCTATGAGAACAAACATTCTCGAGCCAAGTGAATGATCGTGGCTTGCTTCCTAAGGTGGAACAAATCCTGCATTTCACTCTTTAATAGCCAGATTCATGGGTAGCATTTTTATGTGTTGGTGTGCTGTATTGCCAAGGGTGCAGTATAAGAATTGTTCCTACCAGCTAATGGGTAAGTTTAGCAAAATGTAGTCTGATGTGCACATGTTTTGTTTACTAGCCGGCGGGTTAGTGTTCAGGTTTATTTGTACCTGCCTCGGGTAGGTGGGTGAGTTTAATTCCAGCCCTGATGGTAAGAGTCTTGCACTATGTCCTTGCACTACACTCTTCTCTTGCAGAGTTTTCATCAGGACAGCCATAGCGGGGGAAAGTCAGTATAGTTCCACACTTTCCCCGTTTAGGACAGGTTTATCTCGTGTATTTTTTGTACCACATGATCTCTTATTTTAATATGGTGGTGGCAAGGTGGTGGCAGTGAAAGGCTGCATGGCTGCTGGAACCCTGGCATGCACCAATAAGAAGGCCTCGCCGCCATCCTGGACGAGTGCTACGGGGACCCGGCTGGCGAGTGACACGCTGGCGGAGGCGAATAAGCGACTGAGCTGGACACGTGCGGCTTTTGCAGGTGGGAGTGGGAGCGCGGCTGTGTCAGGGCCCTGCTGGGTTCACCGGAGCATGGCTGCCCGGAATGGACTGTCACCTCCACGTCGGCCCCTTTTCGGTGTAGTGTTCCCTCATGTTCTGCAGTAAACCTCGCCCCCCCTTCTGGGGGCTCTTATCGACACCAAGTGTCTGCAGAGTCTGCCCCTTCACCGATTGTGTGCCCCATCCCAAGGTGGAAAAACAGTGCTAATGTGCTCAAGGCTAAAGTAACATAGCAGCCAGGTCTGGTAACAGCCTTATAGATGTTATACCAATTATCCATTATTTATTCCCCACAGATGTTACTTGAGATAAGTTTTTTCTTTTTTTTTGACAGTCCTTTATGAGCACAGATAAGGTGATCAATGAGGCATGAAAAAATATAGGGAAGACACCATTTCTCAAGGTCATTGCAGACACTATCTCCATTATTGCTGTATTATCCTATATGTACATTGCATATAACATCTTCTACTCTGACCGTACCTTTTACTGACCTATCTGTCTGTCTGTCTGTCTGTCTAATCTGCAATTCCCACTGTATGGTGAAACACCAGACAAAAGCGTTTTCACCAATAGCACATTTTCCAGCAGAATTATTCATTGCTGGTAGTGAATTAATTCCAGGTCATCATCCCTTTTCAAGGACGCATCGGCAGGGCTCCACTTGGGAGTTACATTGGGGTACGCATTAAATTCTTCAGTTTAATTCCTTAGGTTATCTGCTGATGTCAGCTGTCTTGCAGGGGGGTTTAATCTCCCTCCGTTGGAGCGTACAGGGGGTAGTCAAGATGCTTCAAGTGGCATAGAAATCCGGGTGAAGGACACTGTGGTGACACACATGGGGAAACCACTGTGGTCACCCGAGGCCGTTGACTTACTTATGGTTTGTGCAAACAATTCCGTTAAAGGGAGTGGGGAACAATTCAGTTTAAGAGAGTGCAGAATTTCTTTTGGCCAAAATGCTGGCTGTATCTCATCCCTTTGACAAAGGTTGATTAAACAGCTGGAGGGTCAGTAGAGTGACCCTTGGCTTTCATGTGATTCCGCTAAGTACAAGCCTGCACCCGTCCAGGTCAATTCCATCCTATTAGAGCAGCCATGCATGTACATATATTACACGTGCAGCTGAGTGGAACTCCCATCTGTATCTGCTGGCATTTTGGGAGGAAAATCAGAGGTGAATTTAAACAGAAAATGAAGTGAATCCCGAACTCTGGTATCAGAGCTGCCTTTGTGAGTGATAGCTACTTAATTTCTAAATGAAGAGAAATCATGGCCCAGTTTTACTGAGACTATTAAAGACTCTGGCTTGGGTGCCATGTAGCAAATTAGACTCAATCATTTTTGGGATATTGTTGAAATGTGTTTTTGGGAAGCCAATTGGGTTAACTAGATTTCGGTGCTGAAAACTGATGTATGGGGAAGGACAATTAGAGGTTGCGATGTGAGGTAATCAGTGTTTGCCACTGGCCATCTGGAGAGCTATCTGGCATGGCTGTCCCTTGGCTCACTAGTGTGCCTTAAGTTCACCTCATTGTCTTATGGACTGTGGACCATGTGGACTTTTGTACCACCTCTCGAGGAATGAATTATGCTTACACTAGAGCAGATAATTGTGCAACTCTAATGTGGGAAAAGATGCAGCCGCTTCCGATAATTTGTAGCTAATTTTTCCAAAGAGAAACCGACTTGTTGTTGTGAATCTGCATAATCATTCTCGATAAAAGATAATAACTTCTTGGACCAGAGTTCTGCTTTCTTTGCAGCCTACTGGAAAGAGAGGCTACTTGACATAGCAGACAGCCTCAGATTTGAGTTTAGTGTTGTACTAATTCGAGGAGACACTTTGCTGGTAACATCAGACCCTCTATTGCAATCTTTGGTGTGTAAAAGTCATCAAAGACACTGCAGAAATTGCCCCCATCCCGGACTGATCATCAGCTGTGTCAGTACAGCTAACTCCCGGAGTAACCTATAAAAATTCAGATAATCAAAGATGGAATGATTGCGGTCACCCCTCCTTTGGTCCTCCACGTCCCATTAGATGTATCACGGGTTATGAGGGTATTTAAAGGACAGTCTTTCTTCCTTTCAAATTGCTTGTATAATTGCTAACCTTGTCTTATTCCACAAACACCATGCCGTAACTGATAGCAATTTAGTTTGAATTACTCCTTTAAAGTTAATGAGTGCTAGGCAGGTTTCTTTTTCAAACTTCAGATCCTTTTCAAAGATATCAAGTGTCCTGTTTCCAGCTATTTAGAAATTAGGTAAACATCTTCCCAGGGTTATGTCTAGCCTTACAATCAAGACACGGTCAACATTAGTTATAGATTATTCCGGCTGTCATGACAACACATTAATGGATGTAGGAGAGCAATATATCAGGCGTATGTCATCATATTTATTTCATGGGTGCGCTGAGACACAACGGCCACTAGGTGGCTGCATTACAACAATCTCCGGTGATTTCCAGTAGAATAGTGTATTGCTGCCCTTGCTTAGATGAATACAAGCTCTGCAAATGAACAAGCATGTCTGAAGAGCCTGGTAGAAGCCAAACCGAAAAAAGTGCCATAACAATCTGATCCTGGCTGAATTGGCTTGAGGGTAGACTTGTTGGGAGGAATCAGTCCATTAACGGATCTGAACTTCTGGGACTTATTAAGTGAAATCCTACAGATCTGTTCATTACGTAGGATAAAGCCAAGTGCACTTACTAAAACAGAAGCCTTAACACACTAATTAAGATAAATTTACCACTGGAGATGGGAATGGTTTTGACGTTTGCTTAACTGGGATCAACCGCTGTGCTGAAGCCTGTGTACCGTAATATAGCTCAGCAGCAGGGGAATCAAATTATGGGATGTGAAATTATTAGCACCTTGACTGGACGTCTAAGCTGCCCCATCAATGTCAGGCTGCCCATGCCAATAGCCTCAATCAGTTTATAAGCCTAAGTCTCGGTGTAGCTGTCCTGCTGATCCGCCTCCAACAACAGTCCTCGTCCAACAGATGTATCGAGACCCGCTTGTGAACAGCTGGACTCATTACAAGCTACTGAAGCCGGTGGCGTTCTGCCCAAAGACTAGCAGACCTGCTGCGTACAGTGAGGACACAGCGCTCCGTGAGCTCTCCTGTAAGCACACAGGAGAGGTGGAACCAGATTATATTCCACGGAGCATGCCCTTGGCCCTGTGGGGATGCAGGCAATTGACTTGCCTGTCTTAGCTTACCTTACCTGCACTCACTTTCTGGGTTGGTGTTCAATAACATTACTCGATTAGCCTGTCATTGCTCAGGATTCCCTCAGCCAGGAAAACTGACATTTGAAATGAACCAGAGCTTCTGCCAAAAGACGCCGGGGATAATGATGAATTTACTCTAGTCTATCGAAGCCTGATATCTGACCTGAGATCTGTCATTTCAAAGCAAGTCTGTGTCGGCGACTGGTTCCTCAAATGTGTGCAGAAATGACGAATCAGACTGCCGGCGATCAGACATTGACCGATGGAGATGCACAGAGGCCCATTAAGGAAGTAAAATGCTGCTTGATTTAGCGTATTGGTGCACAGAGGCAGAGTTCAGCACCTGAGTGGCTCTCCAGAGGGCTGTGTTGTCCAGACAATCTCTCCACAAAAGAGTCCCCTAGGGCCGGGGGTTGCCTATGCTCCAAGCAGCGAGAGAGTGCCTTTTCTGGGCCTACCTATAGTCTCTGCTTAATTTCACGCCCCACTCTCATTTATCAGTGAGTTTTTTTCCCCCTCACTTTAACGACCGAGATGGAAATCTTTGAATGACGACTGCTTTTCCCTTTCCACAGTCCAAAAATAGCAACAATTACTTTGCACCTTTAGCTCATAGAGAGAGAGAGAGAGGGGAGGCGGAGGGAGAAAGGGAGGAAGAGAGGGAGGGGGAAAGCTTCCTTGCCTAGACGAAACTATTTATCTTCACAAGCAATTAAAGAACTGGAGCCAGCTGACACCGAGGGAGGCAAGCTCACTACAAGCTGGGAATTTATTAGATGCTAAACATTACTCTCGATTAGCCTAATCTTAACCTTAGCCTCCTTGGCAATCAATAGGCATAGCAAATACCTCTGGTGACAGTGGTATAAATGAACCAACTTGACACGTGTGCCTGCAGCCTTTGGACGCCAAGTCCGACAGTATGCGACTCCGAGCTGTGCCGATCTGACCAAAAACCGATCAAAGCACAGGAGGCTGCAGAGGGATGGACGAGTTTCTATGGTTACCCCAGATTGCACACTGACTGGCTGTAATCCATCCATTGAGCTCTCTGAGTGTTTTTTTTTTTTTTTTTTTTACAATAGCCTCTCTTAATCACAAATAACAAGAAAAGTGTCAACCTGCTTATTCATATAATTGTTTTTCCTTCACTGTTTGTTTTGGCACAGATCTGTGTACGGTTAATATCGCATGTCGGTGAAAGTGGAGGGGTGCAGAGCAAAGCGGGTCTGCGCCGTGTGCATCCTCTCCTGCCTAAAATCCCTCAGGATACTGTAAATACGTTACACGTTGGCCATCCTGTCGGCTGCCAGAAATAGACGTTCCGTACAGCGTAGGAAGTGCCACGGAGGAACGATGGGGCAGAGACCGGAGTATCCAGCATTAGCATTGAAAGGCCCCATTATCTGTATCAGCCCATTCTTCAACTTGAATGAGAGCTTAAGGTCTTTTCACATTAAACTGTAGTGTCTGGACATAAAATTCTACGCACAAGCACTGCCTCTCATTCGAGAGCTTTTAAGGATTTTCTCAGAGCACATTCTCTCTGTGGGTTTTCTGGGGGGAAAAAAGCAGTTTTTTATTTTAAAAGCCATTTATTTCTCAGTGAGTCCATTAAGCCTTGTGTGCTGGTCCATACCATTGATGGCAATAGAAATGAGACCCATTTGAAATAAAAAAAGGTTGCAAAAGAGGATTTTATGTGTCCTTTCTACTTAGTTGATCCCAGATTACTTGGCGATAAACAGAAGCGAATCGGCCCGGTTGGTTTGTCACTGTTTGTTGTTTTGGATTTTTTTTTTAAGTAGTTATATTTTTAGAACAAAGGGGCCAGCAGGAGGCGATAATCGTAGACATAATAATTGTTCTGATCTGCCCTTGCTGGTCTTGGGACATGTTTATGAATGTTTCTGCCTGCTCTCTGGATAGTGCAGGCGGGGTCAGCAAATCTGGTGCCACTCCGAAAGCTGGGACAAGCAAGCCACTGACCCCCCCCCACCCGACTCACAGTCACAGTCATCCATGCAATAAAAGGGACAGGCTTCATCTGGCGGGGAGAAACCCCCACCCCCTCCAATGAGCTGAAGGCCCAGCAGATGACAAGGCCCGGTGCCAAGGCCCCGCCACTGCTGCTCACTCAGGCTCGGCGTCACCGTGGACACCGGCTCGGTGACTGTTCCGAGCGGCTGGGGCAGTGGGCATCTGAGGTGCTTAACTTGAACTGTTAATAATATCCAGCTGTATTAATTGCATCTCTTTGGCAAGTGCTAGGATCCCAGCTAAGAATGTTTTCTTGTCAGCATCATTTGGTATATACAAATGAAGTGGAAATGTGTGTGTGTGTGAATATATAGCCATCCATTCGTCCATTTGATGAATGTTTATCCAGTATGGCTTCAGAGGGGTTTGCGTATGAATACGTGGACAGTGGTTGGAAGGTACTGTAGATGATGTGTATATGTGTACAGGATTACAGGAAGAGGCCTGGGGCCTGTCCAGGCAGCAAAGGGTGCAGGGTTGGGGGTACACTCTGGACACTAGTGGATTGCAGATTTATGTGGCTGGATAATTTAGCTGAGAGAATTGATTTGAATTGATAAATGAATTGAGAATTCCACTCAGTGGTCATTTATTTTATTAGGTACACCTGTTCATTAATGCAAACAGCCTGCTCCCTCAGTCTGCAAATCATGTGGCTGCAACTGCTTATATAGAAACAGGGCTTGTCCGACAATCTCAGAAACAGCCTTGCTCCCGGGACCCTTGTGCAACACTGTGTCTAGAGTTTACGGGGAACCGTGAGGTGAAAAATCCAGCCAGAAGCCGTTCTGTTGCCAAAAATCACCTTGCTAATAAGTTCACAGGAGATTGGCTAGACTTGTCAAAGCTAACATGAAGGCTGCAACAGAACAAAAGAAAAACAAACTGCTCAGTACAACAGTGGGGCAGAGAAAAACTTCTCCAAAAACTCATCAATCCTTGGAGGAGTTCTGAAGACAAAAGGGGTTCCTACCTGGCGCTAAATTGGGTACCTAATGAAGTGTCCACTGGGTGTGCATTATAGTGGGAAGCAATGTGGCCTTGCACAGCCTTGACTCGAGTTTAGGTTACATCCTTCAATTCTGCTCTTTCCTAGGATTTACAGACTCCACACACAGTCAAGAAGCATGTGATTAGCTGCACTGGTGTCTCTAGGATGGTGATAGTCCGTGATTGTATGTGTGAGCGTGTTTTCTGCCATAGGCTGGCATCCCTTGCAGGTAGTTATAGAAAATGGATGGATGGATGTTACAGGGAATAAGCCCTACAGAGGGAAAAAAGAAACAAACAAAGAAACAAAGAAACAAAAATATTTTAGTATTAGGCAGATATAGAAATGTATGTTGTGACAATATTCCTAAAAAATTATGCCTCTGATATTGATCATGTTGTGTGCACACTTTGGAGAGATGATTCAGAAAAATCTGCAGAGCTATATAAATGGATTTCAGACTGTACTGCTTGATGGAAACTTTATGAAAGTTACAGAAAAAAGGTCATCTACTTTGAGAAGCTGTGTCATTTGTGATTCCTGCTTTAGAGGGCAGAAAAGAAGGTTCTTAATATATTTGGAACCTAATAAAAAGTGCTTGCGCTGTCATCAGATTTTGTTGTTGTCGTTTGTTGCTTTATCATGTGATAATCGAGCCTTAAATAAATTCTGGCCTGTCAGTATGCAGGGATCAAGGGAATCCTTTCATGTAGGCCATCATTGCAGGCTTCATCTGTGACTGGGACTTCTGAATGCTTTATTTTAAGCTGGGAGAACAGAAGGAGCTGAAAGTTTAAAGGGTTACAGTTATGTTAGGGCAGCGTGTGGCTATTTCATATGGGCTCAGCCGGTCGCTTACACTTCCCTGCCTGTTACTCAAACTGAGGCATGTGGCGTCACCAGCGGGCCTTTGACAAGCCACGCGTCTGTCATTTCTGGTGCCATACGGAAAAGCGTGTCCAAGCCAGGGCCTCAGTGCCAGGATCTGCGGGGTGGTTTACAGCAGTGGGGTTTTCCAGACCTTCGGAGGTCAGCTGAGGTGACTGGATGGCGTGTAAGGGAGGATGCCGTCGGGGATATCACATGCACCACCTGAGACAGGCTGGGGGGAGGGTTGATTTTTTTTTCCCTCTCATTTCAAGTTCCTGCCAAGTGACTCTTGCCTGATGCAGGCAGCCACTGGGTGCCTGCAGATCGTCTCGGCTACCGGAAGGCCGGCCGCCCCGCACCGCGTTGTTCGGGCGAGACGGGTGAGATCCGGGCACCTGGACTCCTTATTCCGGAAAGAGGGAACATCGCTTTAGGAAGGGGTCCGTGCAGACCCCGATAACAGCGTGAGCAGCTGCTGCAAAAGCTGGGCCAAATAAGGATAAAACGATTTTCAATCCTCTGCCTTCTTAAGAGAATCTTTTGAGGAAACACACTGGATTATCTCACCCTTTCAAACAGCCTGGTAGACAGCAAAACTCTTAAGCCAGTGACCATATCCATAATAATATGCATTTCTGACAAGCTGGGCAATCAGTTAAGTGGATATTCTGCCAAGTGCAGATTGAAGTTGCAAATAGTGTTCTGCTGACCCTATATATGTCCTGCAAATGTATCAGTATATCATAGTGCAACTCCTTTTATGCTGGAGACTGGAGGACTGGAAAGTTGTGTCGAGTATTTCTGGGTAACATGAACCCATCTACAATCCTCCGTCCTGAATATTCTCTCCTCCCTCTGCGCTGTGTCTTGATTCACTGCTTGGTTCCTTCCTCTCGTTTACCGAAGAAAGCACAGGGTACACTGTTGTTATGGCTAAAACAATCTCGCACAATATGAAAACCTCGTTTGTCATTTTTAAAAATGGCAAACACAAAACTTTTGGGAGTGACGTTACCCAGTGGCTTTATCGCTCGCTACCTGGAGCCTGGGGAACAAGATGTGTATCCCGGAGTAAAAAAGAGAGAGGGATCAGCGTGTCGAAATTGTGTTTGTTCTTCGGGAGCTGGGATTCAGGTTTAAATTATGTACAACCTGTTTCATTTACTTCCCAAAATGAATGAAGAGGTAAATTATTGGCTGTTATACGGTAGGTGTTTGTCTTTAAGGGAAAATTATGCCTAAGCCATTCTCACTGGACAGGAAAGACAGAATAAGGTCATTTTTTCCCCTCCAAAAGTCTGATAGCACTTATGTTTTGGTACTAAAAAAAAATCACACTAACTTATTGTTTTAGTAAAAATATTTACATGAATATCAGTTATTTTGCATGAAACAATTAGTTCTATGAAGTACTATTTCCAATAGAAAATGCTTGTTATTTGTTCAAGTATTTCTTGCTGAAAAATCGCCTACAATGTCTTCCACTATTTTGGTAAAACACATTGGGGGACTCTTCAGAAGTTACACCCATGCCTTTCGGTGGCTGTGCCAGGCCCTGTATTGTGATTAATAAAGATGCTTACCTTTGCACCAATATCGTGATAGAATGAGACAATGACAATTATACTGTACATTCGGGAGTATTCTTTGTACTCACTGTATCACTTTAAAACAGACAGTGCC
>JAODKK010000034.1:10101183-10111385 GCA_026774405.1 Petrocephalus microphthalmus
TGTGTGTGCGCGGGGGGGGGGGGGCATCCAAAAAGCGGCAGCATCTTTCAGAACGTGCCAAAAGAAATAATCAATAAAGAGAAAAAAATATATAGAAATAGAGCAGTGAAAGGAGTAGAAAATGTGAAGGAGCTGCATTCGTATTTCTGTGTTTCTTTATAACCAAAAAGTAATGCCAAATGTACCCAGGTGCTAAAGCAGATTAGCAAGCCATCGACTCTGGGCAGTCTCTTTTGGCTGAACTGTAGTATGCATGCAAATTCAAGAAGAGATAAACTGCCAGCTCCCCATTCAGACTCCTAGAGCTGCCTTTAAAAAAGAGACCTTTGTTCGACAGGATATCACAGCTAATTCACCATTTATGTATGGCCCAAAAACAGTTTTGTGTGCGTGCGTGTTTGTGTTGCATTTGTGCATTTTCCCTTTTCTGCACAAAGCTGATTAGACCTTTAAAATGAATGCACAATCATTCATCATGGTGTATTCCTTGGCATTTACTGTACAACCACTTTTTTTTCCCCAAGTCAGTAATAATACAGCCACCCTAGCTGTCAGAGGGGGGAACCCCCCCCCCTCCTCCTTTGCCTGTAGAGGGGAATATTTAAGCCATTAAGATGACAGGTAAATAAAATCTCGCGCACGACACTTCCATTGACAAATGAGTGCAGACCCGAGGCGTCCTGTGAGCACCTCGTCATCTGATGTCACCTCAAAGGCTTCCCAATTAGAAGGGGACGGCGGATTTCAGTCAAATAGCAGGGAACTCGGGGCTTCTCCCCTGGCCCTTCATCGGTTAAAATGCTACAGCGCTCCTGCCAGATTACAAACACGGGCACAAAAGGTGCCGTCTCTCAGGGTAATTTGAACAAAGCTGTAAAGAGTCTGGAGGCCAGCGAATCAATGCATTAAGCCATAATAGTGGCTGCAAGAGAGTCCGAAATGCATTTTTTGGCTCTGTTCAGCTGAGAGCGCTGTGAAAATAATATCAATGATTAAATGGTTATGTACAGGCGCTGTATTTCAGCAATGACAAACCAAAAAAGAAAATCACACTCGGGCACAGAGCGAAAGCAATATCTCTAAACAAGCAAGTACAACAGCAGCATGTGTTATTTTATTCACATGAAGAGCTACTGGTACTGGGCACATCATGTAAGAAACTACTAGTTTCTGCTGACCTACATATAGAATTAAATATACCAGAATAATTCATATTTCAGGCAAAATCGGCTTTAATAAGATAAACAGAAGCATAAATATTCCTAATACAATCCGCAAAAGGCACAGATGAGGCAACTATGCCAATTATGCCAAAAATAAAAAGGTAATTGAAAAAGACGATTCAGTAGGAGCCAAATTAATTAATAAATAAATGCAAACATAATGGCTTCTCAAAAGTAAATACCCAAGAGTCCACCATCAAGCTGGTCACAACTATGTATCATTTTATTTAAAAGATGCAGTTGGGTTATGCAATATTTTATTGTGATGCTCAAGGTTGTTTTAAGTCACCTGATTCGACTCAGTAACTTTATTACTCGGTAATATAAATGTCCAAATAAAAAATATATAAGAGCACTTATGCCCTCCCCAGCCTGAAATGTCTTTTTTCACTGTTGTCTGTCATATACAAATGCAAAGTTGAGTTCTGTGCCACTTTCTCTGTACAGTGATCACGTTAATTTATTGGGTAGGTTATTTATCTAAATCTTGGTTTAAGTACTACACGTTCATGCATAATAAGGGGCCAGCTGTAACACCACCAGTGCACCCTCACCACATCACTGCATCTCCATCCAGCAAGACTATTACAACACTGCTTTGAACATGTGATGCCTTTAAAATTGATGAACTGATATGATGCTTTTAAGATGAACTGATGAATAGGAGAGCACGTTGTGGAGCAAAGTATCTAAGCATAGCGATTCAGCAGTAGATTTTGCTTTGTTGTGACTTTGCAAACCTGCAAAAATGACTGTTAGTGGCCTAGTCAAGGTGCAGGGAGGTTGCCTGGAGATATTTATGTGCAGAGCTAATGAGCATGAGATACGGGTGACCTTTGAAAAATCTAGCACAGACAGATCTTCAAACTTAAAAACAGCCATTGAAAAATGTCACCAAGACTGTCATATGAGCTGGAAAAAGATGAACCCAAAAAAAAAAACCCCAACGTATTTTAGTTGAGCAAAAAGAACAGTTGTTATCCAATGATGAGCCATAACGAAAATAAAAGGTAAATTAAAAAAGTATAAAACCGACAATGAAAACAGCTGGCTTTAGCCTACCGTACCAAGACCAGTCTTAAGATCTGTGGGCAGACTTAACTTTCTGCCAGGTCCCTTAACTGAAACAAAGGGAATAGAAAAAAAAAGCAGCAGTTAATTGTAAACTAAAACGAAGTAAAAAAAACGAAAGCAAACAATGCATAAAACGAAAAAGAAAAACATTTTTTTTTAAATAGACAAACAAAGGTACTAAACAAAAACAGAAAGAATTTCAAAATAACTATGAGGAACACATGCAGAAGGAGAGCGCATACATTCTTGCAGGCAAAGGTCTTTGCGATCGCATGCTCAGCTGAGTCTGCCAGGGGCATCCCTTTTCACAGCCACATAGAAATTCACTTGCAGACCTCCAATTCCCTGTGTTTTGCTCCAGGACTTAAACACAAACACCGTTAACTGTCTGCATATTTTTAAAAAGTGCACGTCTAGCTTATAATCTAGCTTAATGATTATCTACAGTTGACTAAACGATCAAAAGTATTCTACTCGGGGAACTATGCACACAGTTGCACACATACACACATACCCATACAGCTACGGGGATTAAAAATCCATCCTACAGCCTACAATAATCCTAAGAGAAACACCATCATGTTTGCCATCTGCGATATTTTGTAAACCTCTACTAATATCGCACAAATGTTGTTCGGATTTTTCGGCAGTTACACTGAACAAATATATAAGCAATGTTATGAGTCAAGATAACCTTTGTTGATCTAATCATAATGGCTGAAATGTCATCAGTGAAATGTAATAGAGGTAGGACCCATTCTGTGGCACCAAAATTACTGGAACTTAAAATTGAAAATTAGATATGTTTGTTTTAATGGTACCAGGGAATTGTACTGACTGTCAGGTGTACATGCATTCCATATCAACAAGACACATATTAGGAGAGGTGCCTTACATTGAAAGTTCTCACAATGTTGTTGGATATATATATATATATATATATATATATATATATAGCAAATTGTATATATAGCAAGGCAATATAAAATAAACCTACCCCTAAGGGGAAACATTTCAACCATGTTTCCTATCAAACTGACTGCAACTGACTCAAAACATAAATATAGCTTTATAAGGGTGTGCTAAAGTTGCTTTATGATACAAAACAAATGATGACGTTTATTTTTCTGTATTTTAACCCTAAAACGGAGAAGGACATGATGGGAGATAAGGGGTACCGTTAAAGGAGGCAATTTTAAAGAAAACGGGGATGGTTGGCGTGGAGGATGGCCTTGCGCAAAGAAGGAATTCAAGCACTGAGGAGTGCCCCCCCCCCCCCGCTCCAGCCCAGACTGCGGAAGAACTCAGCGGTAGCAACAGCTAAAGCGGACATGAAGCACCTTCACAGTGGCTAAAAAAAACACAGTAATGGCCCAGACAACGTCACAGCTGGAATGGGATGCGAACACTCAGCCGGCCGTCTTATAAAGGCAGCATCCTATGGCGATGCAGAAGCGCTGGCCAATCAGAGTGACAGCCCCGCCCTTATCGTTATGACGACATAACCACTTAGCGTGTCAGAGCCCTCATCCTCCTCACCATTGTCCAGCAAGTAGAAGATTGGACTGCAGTGGCTTGCCTTCAGATTGGCCATGGGTCTGGGCTGGCTGCAGTGGTCATTGTGAAAGGGGGGTGGGGATTGGGCTGGAACAAAAGCCCAAAATAAGGAAAAGCAAAAGAGAAATGAAGTTTTATGATCGATTCCACAAGAAAGTCCTGAGAGGAAGGTGGAGGTCAATGTTGGAATGTGGCACCATAAAATTAGGTCAGTTGAGGCAGGAAAGGTGTTTAAAAAGCTCATAGAAACATGATCTTGTAGTTCCTAAAAGTAACTACTAGAAATATTTGGCTTAACCCCTATCCCGTGTTTGGGGTCAATCTGACCCCAGAGCATCATTAAACGGTAGGCAAATTTCACATGGGGAAATTATTACGGGAAAAGGGTTAAATTACAAATAGTATAACACTCTAAGAAACTGGCTCTTGAATCTTTTTTTTATTTTTCAGTCAATTATTAATTATACATTACTATTAACTGAATTGTAAGCATTACCTGTTTTTGAGACATTTATTAGAATTGGTTTTAAGTGTTAAGGAAGCCATACAAAAATGTTTTCCATAATTCTTTGGGCCATTTATTCATTTTTTTTTTCTTGAAGTCCAAAAATTGAGGAACCTTGTTTTAGTGTTTAGTTCAGACAGTCATACCATTAACACTGTTAATTGTTTATGGAGGGTCTGTAGCCTGAAGCTATTACAAGTTGATATGTCTAGAATAACACTTCCTTAAAAGTCAAATAAACACATAATGTTGCTCCGAAATATGACACGGATATTCTGGGCAACAGCTCTGGGCTTTTTGTGCATTCTGTTGAATGTCACAGTCCTACTACAGCAACTGAGTTGATCACCTGCCAAAGGTTAAGAGAAAATACCAAAGTAAAACAGAAAATAATAAAGTGACTAACCAGAGCAAAGAGTAATGGCTGTATAGGAATGAGGGATGCAAATGTTTAAAAGGGGGGAAACGGATCTCTCCTGGGAGAGACGATGGTGCTTCTCCAGTGGTCACAGGAAGATCTCTGATCTCTACAAAAAATAGTTTCTGAAGTCGTCGGTGCTCTGCTTGAGGTACCGAAATGGAGTATTTGGAGGGCCAACCCTCAATTTATTGCCCCTTTCAGTACACGAGGAAAGTAATTTAATATTTTGATGATCTCAACATTGTTATGCACATTTGGATTAAAGTATCTGTTGAGGAAATAATCACTATTCAATTTTGTACAGCAGTGACCTAAAGGAAAATACTCATGATAAGTAAATGGGATGGCAGAAGAATGGGATGGTGCTGTCCTGGGGGTTTTAGCCTACAGTAAAACTAGTTATGATGGGGAATCTCTCTATAATTCATAACTCAAAACTGGATGCATGGGAAAAAGACAAGGAAAGAGGGCTAAGAATCTGGGAAGAAGGTGGGACACCCAAATCTGGAGAAATGAGTAAATACAATGGAACAACCTAGTTACTGTCCCAGAGCCAGCGTGCATTTAGAATGTAAGGTTTTCCTATCTAAGGGAGCAAATGTACTTCTCAAACCAAGACGTAAGGGCAAGAAAAATATCACATGTCATGACATGTTCAAATAGAACTGTCTCATTTCGTGATTTGTATGCAATTATCCAAAAAGCAGCAATGTCGTCTTTTTACAATCGAAAGAAAAATGACTGTGTTTAGATCAGAGGATCTGTAGCACAACAGCCAGAGCATTTAATAAAATAAGAAGGAATTTGTAAAATCGGCCATTAGTCAAAACTGTCTGCGGCGATGTCCAGTCAGACCCCCGCCTCCCTTTCCTGAAAGGCAGACACACACAATCTCATTATCCCACGGGTAAAATATGCAAACCTTTGTGAGGAATCTAACCGACTCTAAAGTGGGGGCTTACTCGGGTTCTGCTTTGGTGCTTTCTGTGTTCTGAAAGTGACTTGGACTTCGATTTGAGTTGCCATAGACCGCCCTCGTTGTGAATCATTAAACACCCTTGCTCTATTCTTGACTTTTGGGACTCCATCATTACAGAATGAAAGGCAAGAGCACATGCATCATACAGTACGTGGGCACTGAGTACCTAAGGATTCAGCGTTGTGGATCAGTGTTGACTTTTCATTTTACCGAAAAAAAAAAAAAACATCAGTCATCTGAGATCCGTCTCTCTCCATCACAATCGACACCTTAAGTGGATTCTTGTTTCCCACAAAGAACTTTTTCCCTTTGCTTTTGTTGTCTTTTTGAAGGAAGTGAGTCACAGAGGCAAAGAAAAAGCATTTCTAAGGGGGATTTAACCAAGTTGAATAAAACACATCATATTTCACCTCATTTTCTTTGCCTCTGGCACATAAGAAATTACTTTGAAATTATGTTTTAAGTAAATTACTAACGGATACATAAAAGTCACAAAGCATGTGGGAATGCCTCATCTATATTCCATAATTTTGTCACTGATTTTCATATTACATAAAGTATTACCATATTAATAGCAAACAATATGTGCTACTTTGCTAAATCAACTTTGTAATAATGTGTTTAATGCAGTGTATGGGGTGGGGTTCATAAATACAAAAAAAAAAAAAACTGCAACAAATAGGAATGCCACCTGACAATACTGCTCTATACTACCTCTATACTACACCTGACAATACTGCTCTATACTACCTCTGACAATACTACTCTATACTACCTCTATACTACACCTGACAATACTGCTCTATACTACCTCTGACAATACTACTCTATACTACCACTATACTACACCTGACAATACTGCTCTATACTACCTCTGACAATACTGCTCTATACTACCACTATACTACACCTGACAATACTGCTCTATACTACTCAAAGCTAATACATCATACTCGTAAAAATTGTAAAAATTCTTAGCCTCCTTCAAACAACACAGTAAGGACAGGGTCACCCACAGCTACAGATAGTAGTGTTATGCAGAACAAAACATTGCTGTTCTAACAGACCTATACCATTTGACCTCGGAGCCATTGCCTACTACTGGCTATTAATATGTTGTTGCCATTACTTACAAAAAACATTGGATCAATCCGAAATGATTACATAAGGGCCCTTCAACACCCAAAATGCACATATTTTTGCGCAGAGAATTTTTATTCCAGTAACATATACATAGTTGTCTGCCTTAGCATTGATTTCTGCCTCAAACAACAGCACAGCCATTAGTGACTAGTTCGGATTTAAATCTCATATCAAATTCACACTCCGAAAGACGGAAAGAAAAAAATCCTTCTGGTATTTTTGAAGCACTGTGTGGCAGTGTTCTTTAATGAAGGTTCCCAAGGTGACATTTTTCAGCAGGCTAGATGCAAACACACAAACTTTTCAAGCCCTTGCAGGCATCATAGCCTCGAGCGCAATCCATTTCAAATGTTTTAATGCAGCTGTAACATTAAAACCGAGCAGACTAGCAACTAACACTATGCATCTTCAGGATTATCCTGGTTACAGACAGGACAAATGTAGGTAACTACCAAAATAAAGGAGACAAAGGGCTATCAAGTATATTGAAATCAGGATCTTCCAAACATGTGATTCCTGAGCTAATTAAGCCAATATCATTCTATCATGCTCAGCAACATGATAGGCAAGCTTAGCTACCCATTATTTCTGTCTGTGGCTAGATGAGGAAATTTCAGCAACTGTGAAAATTGGGTAATTATTGGTGTACAGACAGCATGAGATTCCACATGAAGGAATTTAACTTATTTCATAAGAAATGGTAGCCAGTGTGCCAGTGTTGGCACGGTGATGTACAGGAAAGATGGCGATAAGGTGGATGTACATACTCCTCCACTGTGATCCACGTGGTCCATGCTCGTGATGGCAGGCACAACAGCAAAGCAGCTCAGGATGAGCTGACAAATTCCACTCTAACGTGTGAGTAGGCAGTTTCAACAGGCCTAGTTCATAATGAGGGGGACACATTGAATGAACTGCATCTAAATAATTCAACAGTTCCCAGTCAGTGTGGAGGAGTCACATGGTCTGATGAGTCATATTTCACTTTTTTCCAACAAGTGGACAAGTACTCGTGACTCGTGATAATGGGTTTGTTTAGCTTTGTTGGTATGTTGTTGGTATTGGAGTATAATTTTACTAGCTGGTTTTGGCTCCACTCAATACCTCATTAACAACAAAAAAAATTTTATGGCGAAAAATTTCTAGACTGAATGAGTCTGTCTCTCTGATGAGATTTCAGAATGATACAGACGTCATCTATAGTGTCTAAACACTTTGATGACTATCAAAATGATCAAAATCCTTAAACAATAGTCGAATTGGTCACTACACCACAAGCCAAATGAACGCTTAAGGGAAATTTTGGATTGAAAGCCAGTGTTTTCCATCACCATCTGCAAAACACCAAACAATGGAATGTCTCATGGGCGAATGGTGCCCCATGCCTCTTGTACAGTTCCAGACACTTATTTACTGCCAAGGTACGCTGAAGCTATTTTGTTGGCTCATGGTGGCCAACTGACCTAATCAGACTCAGTATGTTGACCCTAAGCACCCATCCAGACCTCCTTATAACCATTTATTCTGGTCACTCTTGTTGGGCTGCGTATAGTACAAAGTTGAAAGGGATGCCAGTCCATCACCGGTTACATACATGCACACACTGACACACACAACCAAACTCGTTGGCCAATTCAGAGATGCTAGTTAGCGTAGCTATATGTTTGGCCCGTATGTTGGTGTTCCATTTATTTTGGCAGTTACCTGTTTACTTCATAGCATGCGTCAAAGCCTGTATCATTAAAGCTGCTGTAAAGCCTGGAGAGTCCACACCACTGCTGGCTACATCTTCCACGGGTTAAGGACATGGAAAATATCAAAGTGCTGGGAGAGTCCGCTGATACTCACCCGTGGATATTTGGTCAACTTTTTGCCGATGCCCTGGTGAAGGAGCTAAAAGTGAGACTCAACAGTAAAGGTCACAGGGGACATCAAAGTGCCAACGGGCGGAGCAACCACGTCTGTGTGTAGATGCAGGTCATTAGGTTAGGAAGTCGTTACCTGAGGTTGGTGACCTGCTCCGGTCCAGCTCCAGAGACACCTGGTTGTCTGACAGTTCTGTAAGGCCTGGTGTACCAAGCCGGTAGCCAGTGGTATGTCCCAGTGCGGCCAATGTGCAAAGAGGAAGAGGGAACCAAAATCACTATCATCTTACCAGTTAGTCTTCTTCCCAAACATACCGGCAACTCTATCGCCCTATAACTCCGAAATGGATTGTTGTCATTGTCAGCCACGTTTCACCAAAATTGTCCAGCAATTTCATTTCTTGAAGGGACATAGAGGATCTATGGATACCCAATCCTGTGGTAAATGACATCAAGACCACACCTTTATTTTTTCAAGTATTTAAATATTCCTGAATTAGTTTAACCCAATGACACCGTTAATACATGCTCATGGGAGTTTTACTTACACAAAAATGTTCTGAAGGCAGAACAAAATATGATTGGTTCAGATCTTGTGTCAGATGTCAGACCAGCCAATCAGATGTCTTGGTCCCTTCTTCTAGTTAATTGGACCTGTCTCTACAGTCTGATTGGTTATCTCTCTGAACCAATCTTTCTTTCTACCCTGAGAACATTTTTGTGTAAATATAACTCCTCCATGCTTAATACATATAGCATGTATTTCACTTTGCTGGAATTGCTGAAGGCACTTTACAGCGTGTGACACGGAGTGTTCACACTGTGTGCCCATGCGTTCGTAGTCATGTTTAATTTTGCATTACAGTATGTGACAGCTGTTCTTGTGCTGTACACATTTATCCTTTAACTGCTATTCAACAGGCTCACTTCTAATTCACTAAACTCACTGAAACTGTAGCCTTTAAAAAGAAATTCTATGTTGGGAAATATCAGAATCGTTTAATAATGCAGACCTACAGCAGCTCCTCTGAGCTGACAGAACGAAAATGCCTCCTATTCCCTGATCCACGCCTTTTCTCATCTTATAGTATAAAACAGGAGAAAAGAGTGCTGTGGCTGCATTGGGTACCACAGCACTCCCCCCCGCAGGGCCAGGCATCGCTGCACACCAGGAAAGCCTTTCTGTCATTTTCACCATTGCAGTAAACCCCAGAATTTCAAAAGGTGACTAAATACGATCAGTTCAGGTGGTAAACGAGAAGAACATGCTGGACAGACGTTTTAGCCAGGGCTGAATTTAGTGGGCTGGGGGCCCCAGGGCTAATGTGATTGTTGGGGCCCTACCTACTGCATAAAACGCTGCTGCAGCGACCAGAAAACAAATTGGTGTTTTCCTCAACAGGAATCCATATCCTCCACCCACCCCCCCCCCTCC
>JAODKK010000034.1:10151055-10167240 GCA_026774405.1 Petrocephalus microphthalmus
GGATGCTAATGCTAATGAGAACAAGCACAGACAGCGAGGAGAGGAGCAGCGTTTCTGGATGCTAATGCTAATGAGAACAAGCACAGACACAGAGGAGAGGAGCAGCGTTTCTGGATGCTAATGCTAATGAGAACAAGCACAGACAGCGAGGAGAGGAGCAGCGTTTCTGGATGCTAATGCTAATGAGAAGGACTGCAAAAAGTTTGATGTAAGCAACAGGTGTCGACAGAGAATACTTCACACTTGTGTGTATGACATCACCATGAACGTTATGAGCACCAGCACCTCAGAGTCTACATATTAAGCACTGTGTGGCGGCATTACTGATGAGTGCTCACTCGCACGCAGCATTGGGGACATCACACAGGGTGTGATGCCGGATGTTAATTAACATCCCATGCAGAGCAAAATGCGGGCATGTCCAGTCGAAGAGGACAAGAGAATATTTGAAGTGCGATAAACAAATTTTTGACCTGCATGGAAAAAAATTATGACCAATTAGGTCTGTTATTATTGCACTGTGACACCGTTAGCTATTTTTAATGCGTCTCCATTTAATTCTTGAAATCTTTACTGAATCCATTCTGTGAACTAACTATCCAGATCCAGTTGCTGTAATTGAGCTGTTCAGAGGAAAAATGACTCATATATCACATTATATTATCTGTAACTGTCTTCAGTGCAGGTCCCAAGTTTTCTAAATAGAGCACAGTGCCATTTATACTGGAATGGGGAAATTATTGAAAATCCCATTAAAAAGATTTTTTTTTTTCCCACTGACCGCAGGCTTGTAACTCAATAATAAAGGCACACCAATTACATAAAATAACTGTGGTACTGTACAAATGGAGAGGGCATTTACCCTTTCTCAGCCTTTGCTAACCCACCAAACATGCATGCAATTTTCGTCCCAATGAACTATATTTTATCGCCCTAGTTTTTTTTTTCACCCACAGGAAAGCTAGGAGGCCATAGTGGCACTCTCCAATCTCAGGGCACTGATGACAAACACGTCCCCCTACTTTGGCTGCCTGCTGATGCGATAAGAATAAGAGATGACTTGGGGAACTGGTATGCATAAACGCTCGTCCCCGTAGACCATGTGGGGACTGTGCTCACCGACAAGCTTTTTGTCACGGTCTGTCCATGTCTTCCTATTGTGCCACGCCCCACGTGCGAATGTTTCCTGATTGTTTCCTGATTGTTCCCAGCTGCCCCGTGTTCCGTCCGTGATGTCTTGCGTATTTAGTCTGCCCGTGTTTAGTCCCCGATTGTCGGTTGTTGTATGTACCGTTGATGTATGTACCGTTGATGTATATCTCCGTACATCGGTTCACGGTCTCCGTTCGTTGTTCCTGTTTTGAATCCTGTCTTCCCGGAATAAACGTCCTTGTTCAAGAGCCGCCTGCATCATGGGTCGTCGTTCGCGCCTAAACCGTGACACTTTTCACCTGTGGTAAACGGACGCTTGGAGTCTTTGCGGGGCAACGGGAGGCGGAATGGAATGGAAAGTCGCAGACTTTACCAAAAGGGAATTTCAAAGCCCACTTTGGATGAATTGAGGCATTCTTATGCATTTAACTACGTTTAAATAACAGCCTACATATATTCCATTGGGGAGTGTTAATAAAGGGTACAGCTAGAATAAAAAGGGGAAATAAACTAAAAAAAACTCAACAACAGTCAAACACTCAAACAGAATAAATACTGTGCAGTTTGTTGGTTTATGTATGTATTACATTGTGGAGATCCAAATGTCCCCATAATGTGATAAACACCTGTTATTTTGACATTGTGGGGACCATTTTTTTGGTAATATTTTGGTAAACTCATTTATATAAAAATCTGTGTATGCAACTGAACAATTAAAAATGCAGAGTCTTGTATTTTGTTTGGTTACTTATGGTTAAGGTTAGGGCTGGGGAGGGTTTAAGGCTGTGGTGATTGGGATTAGGGATTTTCCCATGGAAATGAATGGACAGTTCTCACTAAGATAGGAATAGAAATATGTGTTGTGTGTGTGTGTGTGTGTGTGTGAATCACCCTGATGGAGGCATTGCCAATTTAATCTATGTAATTTTGAAACTAATTATTTAATTTCCAAGTGAATAAAATAAATTAAAGATGCATAAAATAAATGGGAAGCTGGAGAAAGATAACGATGGAGAGGCAGAAAAAGAGGAGGAAATGGAAGAAAGTATGAGAAGTGAAAACAAACTGTTTGGTGTTCCAGTCTCTCCCCACTGTTTTCCATTGACCTCTCAGGGCAGCAGACCTGTGCGCAAAGCAGCAATTTTACTGACTCATACCGGTATAAATTTTACTAGAACTGTTAAGGTAAAGTGTCTCACTACAGCAGGGCAGCTCCTGGGAGAGGAACCAGGCACCTTCAGCCTGAATACAAGGGAGATTCTGGGACAGCACAAAAGCCCAAATGGCGCGTGTGTGTGTCAGGCAGATGGTCCTGGTTTGCAGAAGAATATATCCCGGAAAGTAGAGGTCTAATGCAAAGATAAAAAAGAATCACAGCCGATCCATGTTCAAATCCCAGCCTGCTTTACAGCCAATTTAAAGTCACTGTTTTTAGATATTATTGTCTAAATTTATCTTTAAGCATTGTACCACTCCCTCTCCATCTATCCTCTGGCCTCTTCTCCAGTTCAGGGTCACAGTGTTACTCTGACTCTAACCACTAAATTACTGTATGAGCAGAGAGGGGCGTGGCCATTTGTGAGGGGGAGTCAGCTGACCGTATCTCTTTGGAGTCCCTCTCATTCAAGATCGAGTTTACTGTAGCTGACGTCAAGTAGTTTTTATTCTCTCCTTCAGTCTGTTGAGGCTACATGTCTCACATGATTATAGGCATGACGGATCATAAAAGGAATCGTAAAACTGCAGAGCCGAACATCTTCTCAAAATTCCGCTCATCCTGACTGAGCTGACAAACCAGTGAATCTACAGTTTGCATACTGGGCGCGCGCCTCATGTTGCATCCATACGTGAAGCACGATCCCCGGCAACACACGCACATGAATCACTCTCTTTCTGTGGTATTGATTTACTTGCCATCACTAATAAGCACATCCTTGTACTTGTAGAGGTCCAATTATTTTACATTCGGCGGAACAAACCACAAGGGCACGCAAAGTCTTTAAACACATTTTCGAAAGGAAAATATTTCCTACTATCCTGCTATAGGAAGCACAGCCGTCGTTTGGCCGCTGATGAAGGAGCAGCTCTTTGGAAAAACATATCCACAGACAACTGGAGGGAATAATTTGCTTTTAAAGACTTCAAAGGCCGCAAGAACTTGCTCTTCGTTGTGGTAAGGAATGGGATGAGGACCCTCGAAATGCGTTTCTCCAAATGGGCCGTTCATCCCCCCCTGTGCTGCTGAGTGATCACTGCAGACGCTCTGTCTAAGAGGCTACATCTGGCTGCGAACGTGAAGAATCAGTTGCACTTAAGAATTAGTCTCCCCACTAACGAGGCAGGTTCGGAATTTGCTCCCAGTTTTGTTTGTTTGATTTTTAACTAACCCGACAGTAAGAAGAAGACCTTGCCCGTGAATGTCAAATACTTCCTGATAGCCCTCTACATTTTCAGTTCTGGAAAAAAAAGCAAATCTTGTCCTTTTTCTTGAATTGTTCATTGTTTTGTCACAATTGCCCTTATCCGTGGAGATAATACGTGGAATTTTTTATTTTCGTGATTGCAGTGACATGCTGAAATAGACGGTAACATGAGGCGCAGCGCGGTGAAACTCGGCAGTGTTAAATCAGCTGTGAGAGGCTGAGGCGGGCTCGTGGAGAGTTTCTCAGAATTAATTTAGCCCATCTCCACGTGACATGCATCTATTCTCCCCACCTTTTCTTATTACACATACTAACCAGCATAGAGGCGACGAAATGAGGAAATTCACAGGAATCCATACAAGACAGAAGAAGTCGGATCTGCTGCAGGCAAACAGCAGCTGATGCTGCACCTGGTCAAGTGGCCACCTTCTCAAAGGGCTGCCAAGAGGTACCAGCGTATCCGTATGGAGCACCTCGTCCAAAATCCATTTTAACAGCACGGATCCATCCAAACATACTCCCTTCACCCCTCCAGCGAATCTCGACGAGTGTATCGGACACACGTCAGACACATGATGACAGAATTAACAGCACCTGTGAGCAGCATCTGAACATTTGCCATCCAAGGAATCACCAAAACACACACTCAGTTTTGTTGTTACTTAAACACTGTATTCAGTGTCATTTCATGGTAGCTTCATATCATATCATATCATTCAGCTGAGCAGTGATTTATTTACGGATTACCTCAGTCTTGTTAGATTATAGTCATAACTTATATGGGTGATAAAATAGGTCATAAAACAGAGCATATCAACACCACACCATTAACATGACTTTTGGTCATATTCTATTCTATTCATGCTATTACTGTAGAAGATTTAGAATAGACAGAATTAGGATTAGAAAGCCATCTTGGCTTATTTATTATTTTTATTTATTTATCCTTAAATGCATATGGAAATACTAATGTATATGGAAATACTGGCTTTTGTTTTGTAAACATCTTGATAGCGACATC
The DNA here is from genome assembly GCA_026774405.1 of Petrocephalus microphthalmus. NCBI lineage: Eukaryota > Metazoa > Chordata > Actinopteri > Osteoglossiformes > Mormyridae > Petrocephalus > Petrocephalus microphthalmus. Next base: position 10,155,652 of record JAODKK010000034.1, read on the forward strand.
ACTGCTTAAAAATACTAAATACACAATTGCATTTATAAGTATTTTAATTGCAATTACAAGACCACAATTATAGTACTCATCAGATGTGTGTGCTGTTTTAAATTTTAATAAGACTCATATGAGTTGTTGGTTTTTGCACTATAGGTGTAATGGAGGCAACTGTGTTTATGAGTCAGCAGATTTGATAATTTTTCTAAGTAAAATTAAGGTCAAAAGGACAGATCTTAAATGAAGAAGCTTGGAAAAATTACATCGATTCCATTAAATTTACATATGAAAAGGAAACTGTAATTGCCACGAAACAAAGTAATAATAAACTGCCATCAAATTCATTACATTCTATTATAGCGGTATACTGTTTAAAAAATATATGTTGTTTTATACATATACAATTATTCTTTTGTGCATTTTGAACACATTAAGGAGTTCAGAATATTCCAATCACAGCACCCTTAACCCCAACTCAGCCCTAACATTAAGCATCAGTTTCCAACCAAAATGCCATCAAATTCCAACCAAAAAAACTTTTGTCATTTTTACTTTTTGATTGCATTTACAGATTTTTATAAAATTGAGGCTATCGAAATGGGGACCTGAAAAAATGTCCCCAAAAATAATGACGTTTCACTACATTTTGGTCCCCAAATGTGATCCATGCAAACACCAACACACCCCCCCCACACACACACACACCTGTATCATTATGATAATAATGTTTCAGCTTTGATTGTGCTGTACTTATAGAAATTCACCTGGTCAGACTTCATGTGGCATACCATGCTAAACAATAGCCCTAATAAATGAGATATCAGTGGTGTGTCTTTGCTACCAAATTGATTCTAAACCCATTTGCCGCCCGGTCGCCCTGTGGCTGAATTAATGGCCTAATCTTACGCAAGAAACCTTCCAGCTGATGTGACCTGGCAGCCGAATGATGATATTGCTGCTCTTATTTAAATGGAGATGAATGCCGTCCACACGGGGCCACATCACACACGCAGGCGAGGCTACACAGAGAAGGAGAACAACAGCAGGCACCTTCCGCAATCCGCGGCCGTATTTCACATGAATCTTCCGGGACCTTGCTGTTTCTGTCCTGATATGTCACACGCTTCGGGGGGAGCCAGTCCGTAACTGAGCCCCTTCAGAATGAAGGCACAGTTTTTTTAGGTCGAGATGAGCACCCAGCATCCAAGGACTGTGTTAAGAGGCATGGCAGAGTGTATTACCAGAAGCAAGAAGTAGAGAGAATAAGGCAAGCATGTCTAAAACGGCACACTGCCATCTTCTGTAATCACTCACCACAAGGAGGCCCGTGTTCAGCCTGAAGCCTATCTCCAGCAAGCATATGGATACATCACAGGGTACACACGCAAAAGACATTGTAGAGATATCTGAGCCACGCGTCTCTGGACCAGAGGACCCTAGGAAGCCCCAACAAACATGAAAACATCACAAACATGGAGAAACCAAGGTCAGAATCACAACCACAACTCAGGCAACTTTCAGTAGTCTAAAAAACTATGTACATTTAGCTCTAAAGTGAATAAAATCCCAGTAACATAACATAGTCCATCCATCCATCTTCTATGACCACTTGTCTTATCATGAGTCACAGGGTTCTGGAGCCTATGCCTGAAGCTACAAGCACGACGCAGGGAATAACCCAGGATGGGGCACCAACCGACCACAGTGCACACACATAAATGGGCAGCTTGGTAGCTTCAGTTCACCTCAGCATGTCTTCAGACTGTGGGGGAAAACCAGACTACCCAGAGGAAACCCCAAGACGACACAGGAAGAACATGCAAACTTCACAAAGGGAGCCATAGACAAAGACTCAAACCCTGGTCCCAGCAATGTGAAACAACGGCGCTAACCACTGCACCACCGTACCATTCCCGTTACATAGTCTTAGGATTAAAATATCTTTAGGATACATTTCTCTACTATGGAGCTAAAGCAACCAAAACATAGTCACACCATGCAGGCAAGTGCCTACTTGTATTTCCTCAGAATATTGAAAAAAAAGATCCCACCTCTCTATAAAGAGTTAAGTCATCATTAATATTGAAAATGCCATTTGTGCTTTTGAGCCTACAAAAGAAACACACTATATCTCTTTGAGGTACAGCTGAAACAAGCACATTAATATTTCACGAGGAGATAAATATGCCACAGCTAGCTTAGCAAAAACACAAAGCGTGCCTCCTAGCCGCATTTTAACCTAGAAGTTCAAAGCAAACAATGACTTATAATTCACCATTGTGGGAAGATAACAAAGGCATACCTCTCGAGATTAAGCTATGGCTTATTACAGTCCACATCCAAGCAGTGTGACGCCAAAGAGCATAGTAAACATCGCAAACGGCCGTAAGTCCACCCTTCACAAGGAATACATCAGCTCGAGGGCATTCATTATTTATGCATGCAGTTCTCTTTATTGCAAACTTCCCAGACTAATATTGTAGAGATAGTATTTTTTTTAACATTTCATTATCTTTATCTGAAAAAAAAAATGCAGATTTGAGGTTAGGGCAGCTGATATACTCTTCTGTGTGATCAACATCAGGTATCTCAGCTGATAAGATGATGTACATGTTGGAATCAGGAGATATGACCATCCCAACACCTGGCCACCTAAAGACACCTTCCAGATGATGCAGGGTGAAAGGGCCTGATCAGGGATCAAACATGTGCCTATTAGCAGCAGCAACACGAGGCCACTAGCTTGACGGTACTCTGTGTTCCCTGGATGTTCTCAGTGCTGCACTTTCTGCTCAGTGAATAGTTGTCTTATTAAGTTCTCGCTATGTTTGAAAGATTCTGTGTAGCTCCTGCTCCAGCACTACTTACACTTGTAGCTGGGCACTCATTGTATGCTCAGCATGGCTGCACTTACGCCCAGCCGACTACTTGACAGCATGTATGTTTGCACTGTCCTATCCGCCGCACTTAGGGTGTACTCACAGTAGCTGATCTGTACCGCCCCCAAGCCGTTTGGTCAGATTGGGGCATGGTACGCATCTAGTGTGATTACCAGGCGTGCCTCGGTACAGAACACAGACACAGACATCAATGATGTAGCTGACACGCGTCACTTTGCGCACGAATTAAAAGTAAATGTGAACGTCAACACAGAACATAGTGAAGGATGAGGGAATCTGAGCACAGTGTGCATATTGGCAGTCGGGCCTTGAATCAGGTGTGTTGTTGTACTGTAATACAACTGATCACACGAAAGTGTCGACACCAGCATGCACGTTTCCCCCCGTCTTTCATGCCCGAATTTGTCTCGCACATGAAAGGAAAACAATTACAGCAAAGGGCAATATCTGCATAAAGGAGGTAGGAGACTGGTACCCATCGCTTTATCTTCCGCATTTTGCCTTTTGATATCAATAATTTATCAGGCGACGTCTGAGATGCACGTGCGGCTTCGGCGCTGTGTCATCTAGAACCAGTTCTTTTTGCTCCATTATTACTGATTAAACAATTAATGCTTGATTGTTAAGATGGAAATAACAAAAAAATAAAAAAATAAAGGCAGCTGATTAAAAATTCTGAGAAATGATTGGTGGTGCTTAATAGGCCGGTGCACAATTGCATCAGCGTGCCGCGCTTGCATTAATTGGAACCAGATCAAACAGAGTTCTGATAAACGATAAGAGGCCTGGATAAAATAAATTACAAGAGGGGGGATACAAAATAACAACAGGAAGAGGTGAACGGATATTCAGCGGGCCCAACCGGCTGGACAAACTCCCCAGGGAGGGTCGGGTCATCGTGCAGGTAAAGGAAGACTTAAGATAGACAATCTTCAAAAGATAATCCTGTTCTGGCAAGAAAGTGCAACACCCAACTTTAAACACAAGACTTTCCGTCCCCAATAGGCATACAGTATGGAAATGAATATCCTAACAGATTCAGGGGGCCCAGTTCTTTACAGGGGCCCTAGGATATGTAAAATTATAAAATCATATCATGCAATGGAGGTGGCGGTGGGTCCAAGGTTACATTTTGTCAGGGGGCCCAGAATTCATAGCTAAGCCCCTTGTCTGCAAAGCTGTTTCAATTGGAAATCAAAGATCTCTATACTATTATCATAAAAGCAGAGTGTAAAGTCACAATAAGCTACTTCTCTAGCGCACAGACTGAAGGGCCATATGGTAATTCCAGCTGCAATGCACATTCATTCATCTCTTTTCTGATGGAAGACAAGTAAGGCGGCTTCAAACCTTCTGCATCCTAGACTGGCTCACACATCGGCGAGGTCAGCCATCGCAGCAGTGGGTCAGGAGCCGACAACCGGACGGCCGTCTCGCTGAGCGCACAAAGCACGATTTGCAACCTTCAAACTCATGCTGGACCTGTCTCGGGCAATGGGCACGTAAAGTAGGGGTCAGAGGTCAAGTCGAGGAAAAAAACTGATGAGAGGAGCGGGAGGATGGATTGACTTCGCTGGGAAATGAAATGGGGAGTAATTTGATGCAGCATAATTGAACGTCCTGCTTGACAAACGGCCGCGTCGCTTGTAAGGCCGTACTTGTCGACACGCCCTACCGGGGCGGCAAATTCACTAGTGAACATAATTAAGTTCCCAGCTTCCTATCCTCTGTTACGGGACTGTGTCAGTCATGGCTGGCATGAGAGATGGGCCTGGCTTGGGGCCAGACTAATATACTAATATAATGACCTTCCTAAAAAGACAGGAGGGAGATAAGCACCCCCCAACACCCCCCCCCCTCCAAACAAATTAAAGCAATAATGTTAGTCAAACAAAGGTAGGGGGAGTGAAGACCTGCAGATGTACTGGGTGTGTCGATTTATTATGGTCTAAGACAAGGAAGATTCTCCATGCACCGTTCATCTCTGTGATTTCCGTACTCCGGGCCGGAGGGCAGGGGAAAGGCTGACAGAATGAGTTGTAGCTAAAGGTATGACGAGATCGTGCTTAAGCTCAGCTCAGTAAAGCCCACGACCATCCATCCATCCATTTCCCAACCCACTTATCCTTTCTGGGTCGCGGGGGGTCCAGAGCCTATCCCGGAAGCTATGGGCACGAGGTGAGGAACAACCCAGGACGGGGGGCGAGCTCATCTAAAGCCCACGACCTTCAAATGCATTTCAGGCCAGAGTTCAGAAACCCAACATCATTGCTCAGACACCGCTGAGTGTCCTGCTAGGACTGTGCAGGAGATCCACTGTCAGGCAGCTTGTGCAGTCAGGCAATCAACTCCCTGAATCACTGCACACTTTAACTATAGCCTGAGAAACCATCTTGTGCTCAAGGTGGCTGCTTTTACACTTGCTTTATCAATTAATCAAATGTAATCCATCCCTCCATCTTCTAGTCTCAGGAGACAAGGCTGGGGTACACCCTGGACAGGAGGGCATTCCATCACACACACACATAACCATGTTCCTATCTAAATGGGGACTGTCCATTAATTTCCACGGGAAAAACCCTAATCCCAATCACAGCACCCTTAACCCCAACCCAGCCCTAACCTTTCCAACCAAAATGCCTTAAAATTCCAACCTAAAGACTTTTGGAATTTTTACTTTTTGATTGCATTCACATTGTATTTTTTATGTATTATGTATTATGTATTATTTTAAAAATTGAGGTTATCCAAAAAAAATTGAGGACCTGAAAGTTTCACCACACTTTGGTCCCCAAATGTGATCTCACTCATAAACTACGGGCAATTTAGAGATGCCAGTTAGTCTCATTGTATGTCTTTGCACTGTGGGAGGTAACTAATCAAATTTAATATACAACCACATTTCCAAAACAGCTGTGACGCTATGTAAAATGCAAATAATATCAGAATACATGACTATTTGAAATGATTTTCAAAAAATTTAAGCCCATATTTAATTGCAAATAGAACAAAGATAACATCAGATGTTGAAACTGATAAACTGTACAGTTTTATGACAGATATATGCTCAATTTGAATTTGATGCCAGCAACACATTTCAAAAAAGCTGGAACAGAGACAACAAAAGACTAGAAAAGTTGAATAATGCTAAAACAAAACTAATTAGGTTACCTGGCAACAGGTCAGCAAGATAATTGGATATAAAAGGAGTCTCCCAGAGGGGCGGAGTCTCTGTGCAGTGAAGATGGGGAAGATGTATGCAAAAGACAAGGCCAGAAACCATTATTGGATAGCCATGATCTTCGGGTCCCCAGGTGGCACTGCATTAAAAACAGACATGATTCTGTAGCGGAAATCACTGCACGGGCTCCGCAAACCATTGTCTGTGAACACAGTTTTTCGCTGCATCCACAAATGCAGGATGAATGTCTATCATGCTAAGAAGAAACTGTATCTAAAAATGATTCAGAAACGCTGCCCACTTCTCTGGGCCTGAGCACATTTAAGATGGACTGAGGCAAAATGCAAAACTGTCTGGTGGTCTGACGAAACAAAATTTCAAATTCTCTTTTGGAAATCATGGATGCTGTGTCCTCCAGGTTAAAAAGGAGAGGGACCATCCAGCTTGTTATCAGTAGACAGTTCAAAAGCAGGCATCTGTGATGGTATGGGGGCGCATTAGTGCCCATGGCATGGGTAGCTTGCACATCTGGGAAGGTACCATTAATGGTGAATAATATATACAGGTTTTGCAGCCACATATGCTGCCATCCAGATGTCTTTTTCAGTGAAGGCCTTTTATATTTCAGCAGGACAATGCCAAACCGCATTCTGTGTGCATTACAACAGCATGGCTCCGTAGTGGAACAGTCCGGGTGCTAGACTGGCCTGCCTGCAGTCCAAGCCTGCAGTCCAGAACTAGTCTCCTTAGTTCCCAAACATGTACAGAGTGTTGTTAAAATAAGAGGTGATGCAACATGGTGGAAAACATGCCCCTGTCCCAACTGTTTTGAAACATGTTGCTGGCATCAAAATCAAATTGAGCATATGTTTACCATAAACCAATAAAATTTCTCAGTTTCAACATTTGCTACATTGCCTGTGATCCGTTTTCAGTGAAATGTGGGTTTATATGATCATTGCATTCTATTTTTATTTAAGTTTTCCACACCGTCCAAACGGCATTGTAAATTTTTTAGCTAAAGGAAAGAGTAAACAGATATTTAAGTAAGTCTAATTTGAAGAACCATCATGCATTTCATTAATGTGGTATTATTTTGACTGCTTATTTTTATCATTTATTAAATAAATATATTGCTGCACTGAGCATATGTCCATCTACAGAACATCACTACAGCACCTCTGCACTCACTGTGAGCAGTTGCAGTCAAATAAGCAAATGGCTCACATGCACAGGTAGGGCAACTTTCTCTATAAAGGAAGTGCTTTGATTTCCTGTTCCTTAAATAACAAAGCAAACAGGAAGTGTAATCTCCACACTGTCATGTACACAGACTCACTGTAATCTCCACACTGTCATGTACACAGACTCACTGTAATCTCCACACTGTTATGTACACAGACTCAGTGAAATCTCCACAATGCCATGCACAGAAACTCAGGGCTGCAACTAACGATTATTTTGATAATCGCTTAATCTATCGATTATTTTTCTTGATGAATCAGATAAAAAATAAAAATTTTATTTCCACCCGTTTATTCAGAAATAGAACATTATCTAAATTGAGGAAGCAAAAAAAAAGTGCACAGAGAGATATGCAAATCAAAAACCCGGTAAGAGAATTTGTTTCAACATTAAGACTTGTTTTCTATATTTACATCAATACACAAAAGTGATCTTGCACAGCACTATCACATATACTTACAGACGCAGTTACTTTCCTCCCTGTCTAAATGCAATTTATCCTACCTCAATCACATGGCGAAAGATGGGACTGTCTGGGCAGGCAAATGTGCATCCTTGGCTACCTAACATGGCATTTCGGCGTTGAAATAAGGACAGGGGAAGCAAAGAATGGGTTGGGGAATAGGTTTAGTTTCGGCAGACGGCGTGTGCGTGTATGTGCGGTCGTGTGCGCGTGCATGTGCGACCGTTTGCTCCCACACTTTTGACGACTTCGGTCGAACCGTTTTCTCCACCTCCGTCATGTTCTATTTGTTTAATTTAATTTTGAAAATACCGCCTCTGCTTTTCCTCCACCACGCCATTGGCCGCGCTCCGATCAGCTCCGTCTGCAGGTGAGGTTAACAAAGCGAGTTTTGCACTAATAGCACGACACGACGAATCGATAATTAAATTCGTTGCCGACACTTTTAATGGTCGGTTTTTATCGATTCGTTGCTGCAGCCATGCCACACTGTCATGTACACAGACACAAACTGTAATCTCCACACGTGTCATGTATTGGGGGCCGATATTAGGCATTTTGCCGATTATCGGTATCGGCGTTTTATTTTAAAAACAAAGTGCGCCATTGCAGCTCCGCAGCCGTCTCTTCCACTATGCTCTGATCCCGCTGCCTCATTTAATGTCCCGCCCACAGCAATCTCTGATTGGCTATGTCACACGAGTAATAGCCAATCAATGCTGAAGCCTTGCTGTCACTCACACCACACACACATAAGCGCATCCGGAAGTCCCAAGGAAGAGAAGAGGTGAGAGGAGTTTCAGCTGAGCGTGGACTGTTGCTGAGACTGGAAGGTAAAACTTTACAGTCCTACACCCTAAAGTTAGAGAACACCACGGAGCTCCTGTGAGCTATTTCCATAATCAAAAGCCTGTCCGCTTTCCCAGTTACACCGCTTAAAATGACCGAATAATGACCCGTGTTGTGGTGATAACGTGAGCCGGAAGCGTCATGCCTTCCCTAAAGAAAAAAACAACATCCAAGAGTGTGTTTATGTAAAGTATATCTCGTTAATTCAGATAAACAGACCGGTGTTTTTTCCTTATTAAATACAGTTCGCTGCCGTATGAGCCAGTAATGTTACCTATAATCACAAAGTGTAGCGGCGGCAGCTAATGTTGCGATAGGAACTTATTTGAGCTTCCGCGTTGCTTATCTTACTTTACATGACAGTACATACATTACTCATCCCTATGAGATTGTCACAAGCTACGTGTAAAGTTAGCTGACAATGACGCGGAGTCTCTTACTGCTAACTTAAATGCGTTACCAAACTTTTATGTTATTAAGCAAAAGGTACTAATGGTATTAAAGCATCTATTAATTTGATGTGTCCAGCTCAGGCATATGTTTTATTAGATGCTTTATTTTTAGTGTCTTATTCTTGCCGCAATAGTGTTATGAATACCTAAGAATCTGTAAAAAGTATATACATGTTTTTTGTTTTATATTGTAAAATGAATCATTTACCATTAGAACAGCCTTACTCTAATAGCTGACTTTATATCTCCAAATTCTCATTGAGTATGGATGCAAAGAAAGCACATATAAGTAAATGCATATCGGGTCCAAACATTGGTTATCGGCCCATCAACCAGTAATAACCAGTATCGATATCGGGCCTGAAAAAACTAACGGTCGACCTCTATTCTTGACGCAGTCATGTACACAGACTCAGCCACTCCAAAACCTCATGCAAGCTAGCTGCTATCAAACAGTCTGCCTCCTGTAAAAGTATATGAATCATAGCAGCAAGTGATTTTCAAAAGCTTTGGTGACATGATCACACACAAAAAATTCACCACCTCAATTTATTTTATTTCATTTTACAATTAAAAGTTAAACAAAGACCCCAGTTTGATTCTCCATTACTTTTATTGGCATTGTGTCATGATCATGTTTTTGTACATAGCACGTTCCCTTTGTACCACCATTTACTTTGAATAACCAGCCAACTAAAATTCTGAATTCAGCCAGCAATCTGCAGTTCATACACACTCAGTCAGAAGCAGAAGAATGAACTGCCAGCATAGATCACTCATGGTGTTTCAGACTAGTGGGTATTGTACAGTCCACTCACTGGTCTCCAAAGATCACCATTCCCTCCCTAAAGCAGTGATTCCCAACTTGGTCCTTAGGGACCCACAGACAGACAGCCCACGTTTTTCCTGGGACCTGGCAGGGAGTTGGGAGGGAGCAAAAACGTCGACTGTCTGGGGGTCCCCCAGGACCGGGCTGGGAAACACTGTCCTAAGGGACGAAATGAGAGTTACTGTGCCAGTACTTCTTTGAAGTACTTGTGCCCTAAAGTACTGTGGTTTGGGGGAGGGATTGGTTAAATCCCAAAAATAAGCTATATATTTTCAAGCCATGCCTTTATTTTACGATCCCTGACGTTCGCACATTCTAATTGCATCTGAAAAAACATTGGAAACGGACAAACTTACTAAATCTGGCTCGCCGATCGATCCGCAAGTTTTATCGCCTAGCAATCCCTACCACCCCCCACCCCCCCGACCTTTACTGCTAGCACTGTCGAGGTTCTGCACAACGTCTGCTGGTCTCCAGACATCAAACGTTTGGGAATCACTACTCTAAAGAATATTACAACTGCTTTCTTTTACTAACTTAAGAGATAATCGTAATTATTAAAGTAACAATGGTACTGTAATATTAATTGTAATGATATTAATGGCATATTAAGTAGAAGTGTTTTCCTGGTAATGAGACAGGTTCCTGGCCCTCTACCAGATAAAGAGTATGATGGATGGGTAGATCTTCAAATCATGGCTTTTAGATGTTTCAAACAATCATACTCATCTCTGGGAAGTCAGGATGTCGGCGGAGTGAAGCTCGGTTACTGTGTATTGCTGCTCTACTTCACCACAGGAGGCTGGTGTGCATCACAGATAAATAATGGGGACAGGAGGTCCCCTGCAGGACCAGGACTTGGGGCTTTAGGCTACGGGCTTGCTGCAGCACCGATTCTAGGGTTATTAAAGGTGGTGGGGCATAACAAGGGCCACGATTGACATATATGGGCCAACCTTATCATTTGCCAATGATATGCTTTGAATCAGTGACTGACAGGGAAAACAGCACTCCGGGGGCCAATCAGCTCTCTGCTGGACCCAGTGCCCTTCTGGCCCCACCCCTGTATATGCCCCTGGCTTGCAGCTTTTGTGCCCTTCAGGGAACCACATGGAGCCAAGAGGATCCATGACCCACAACACTCAGGAGGATGCCTTTGCTCTGGACCCCGAGCTACATATGTCTCCTCTCCAGGGACCGACACTGATGGCTTTCACAAACTGTCCCATTATCCCAGAAATTGATGCATATCTGCTCCCGTTAGCCATTGGGCGCTTTTAGAACCCAACACACATGTGTTCGGCTTCCATCGCTACGATGCTTAAATCGATGCGTTTGACGCTTCATTGACCTGGGACAGGGAAAATAGGCGAAATGCAGAATTGATGGATGCAGGATGCTGAGAAGACCCTAAAACTGGCAGGGTCTCTGCATTCGTTTCTCCCTAAGGCATAAAAAAGAGCACTGAAAGAGAGAACGGTGCAGGGCGACTCTCCGATGGCTGTGGTGTTTTTCAATACTCGTGTCTTTTAAACAGAGAGCTCGCTATTGTACTGCCCCCCGCCCCCCCCCGCCAGTTAACAAAAAAGGGGAAGCCATGTAAAATTTTCTGCTCTACAGATTTAAGTGCGGATTATAAAATCCCATGCTGCTGCACAGGGAGTGCGCAGAGCAATGACACC
>JAODKK010000034.1:10214007-10228896 GCA_026774405.1 Petrocephalus microphthalmus
GGGGGGGGGGGGCGGGGGGGGGGGGGGGGCAATCGCAAAGCTCAGCGACAGCAGCGCCGGGCGAAACTTTAGTCTGCAACATCAGCCGGTAACGTGACTTAACAAGGCCTGAACCGCCACTTCCTCTTTCTTTCTTTTTTTCTCCGTTTTCAGACCGGTGATTTGTATCGAGGAAAAGCGAGACTCTAAAACCTACACAGAGACCCCCCCCCCGGGGGCTGTGCGGCAGCGTAGGGGGGTGACGTCACCCTGCTGCAGCTCACAGAAGCTCTCGGGCCAAGAGGGAGTAGACAAGAGGCCGGTGCAGCCATTGGCCGAGGCGAGCGGAGGGAGGAATGAGAGAGGGAAGGAGAGAAAGAAAGAAAAAGGTAGAGTTTATAAAGTAAATGGGCCGTGCGGTCAGCGGAGCACAGGGGAAAGTGCTAAAGGTTATGGAGATTGTGGCGACACAATAGAGCCTGAGGGAGAAAAGTTCAGGAGAGTAGCACCAACCGTTGTTTGGGTGAGACAGCTTTAGTCATTCTGGGCTGAGATAGCAGGTGCACTGGTACCCACACGAGTGTGATGACATACGAAGCCCTCGACGCCAAGACTCTCCGGCAGACGGCGTGAAGGTCGCTGTCGAGAGGGCCAAGTGGAGCCTGCAGCTCCTCTGCCAGCTAACAAGCTTCCGTCCAAAGCGGGTCTGGCAGCCCCGCGCTGCGGCGCCCTCCCCTCTCTCCCGAATTACACTTTCGCTTCGCATAGATGTGAACGTGCCCAGAAACGCAACACGCGAATGCTCGCAGGGGCGAGGGAAAGAGACACACGTCTGGCTTGAAAATTGTAGCAACAAGCTAATTCTGATAACACAGAGCGTTTTTCAGACTCCTTCAAAGCGGTGGTGTGTGGCGGTTTCACAGGCGGCCTGCAAAGTGGGGGTAACTTGTTTCTTCATTGCAGAATGTTTTTTTGTGAAATGCTACCCTGAAATGTAATGTTGTGGCAAAGGGCATGCTTAGACAAAAGGGGAGGAGCATTGCAGCTGAGTGATGCTACAGTACAAGGTCTTGCTCTTCATGACTTATCATGGCTTTTCCATCCATCCATCCATATTCTATAAGCACGGTCACCTCAAGCCCAGAGGCTGCCACATGTAAATCACACGCTTACATGGGAAAACTGGTTTCCTGTGAACTCTGGGTTCTTCCTGTAGCCCTGTGATGGACAGACATTCTTTCCAGTGTATTCCCTACCTTCTGCTCAAGCTGGTCCTATATTGGATAAGAGGTTACAGAAGATATCATATATGCTGCAGATGATCACATCATTAATAAAAGTCTCCAAACTGTTATATTCTGACATGCAGGTACTCAAACAAACACTGTCTACCAGAACACTACAGGAAAATAAACACACCTATGGTACAATTCTGGGGAAAAGTTTGTGAACCCTTTGCACGTGCTGCTTCTGCGGTAATACTTGCATTTAATATTGTGAATTAGATGCAGACCAGATCACAAATTTAAGAATAATCCAGGTAATTCCGAAAGGTTTACAAACTGCTGATTTTATCATAAGGAAAGGCACTGAATTTGCGCGAGACGTACGGTTACGACTCCCCATCCGATAACGGACGACGGATTTGCTGCAGTAATCATGGGAGCGAGTATGCGCCAAAGGAAGGTTAATGGCCTTTAAACGAGGACAGATGTTGTGTGTGTAAGTCATAATTGATGATAACAGGTGCACAGCACCAGAAATAGCCTCTCCACCTGTAACTCATACAAAACAACACAGAATCAGGCAGCCGCGCTGCCCCTACTGGAGAGCCACTGGAAGAGAGAGCAGATCTTGACAAATGCTTTGTAATCTAGCGCGCGTATGCTACCAGACCCACCACCCCCCGCCCACCACCACCACCACCCTGGGGAGTTGAAAGGACAATCAGATCAATAACGGGAACAAAATTAGCTTTACATGTTAGATTTTTAACCCGGATGCCCAGCTGACAGATCTTAATGTACCCAGGAAAGGAATTAATACAGGACGTGGGGAAGGTGTGGGGGACAAATAAACACTCCATGAGGAATACGTACGCTGGACGTCAGCTGGAGAGAAACTCGATCAATTGCTCTTCACCCGACTCCAAACCAATGAAAAGAAACGAGGATGTGATTGGGTCAAATCCCTGGAGAGGAAATCTGCCATTGTGCCCCTGGGCACAGCTCTTAATCCTAGAGGCTCTGGCGATTATCCATGTTGTTGTAAGACCCTGATAACGCAGCGCGGTGCCTGCCTCAGTATCAGCGGCATCAGACAGAAACCCAGCAGGGAGGGACAGCTTAGCAAACGCCGCCGGTTTCCGGGTCACGCCTTGAAATGCCCAGAAGCCCCAGTGGATTGTCAGCGAAGTGTGTGACAAAAGGAGGGGAGTGAAGGAATGAAAAAAGGCAAGCGGGCAAAGTGACACATTTCGATTTCAGAGTGATGTGCGTGGTAATAACACAAATGGAAACAGAAGCGTATCAGCTGCTACGTAGGGCGCTAAATTCGATCAGTGAAATATTCACAGCTGACATCAAACCCACAGGCCTCTACTGGATATGTGTTTGAAAGACAGATGGATTAAAGATTAAATTAGCCAAATCAGGCAAACACATGTATACAAACTTATATTTTATTAATGTCAAGTATGCCTAGTGAGAGAGGAATCGATATATTAGGCAGCACGTTGGAAACAAGGTCACAACTGCCCTCGGGGGAGAAAGCCTGCCCACCATCCAATCACCCTTATCACTGTGTCAGTGGGATGTGATGGGCTCTCTCTAGATAAGCTGGATCACACAAGGATGGTCGATGATGCTCACAAAGGCACCCCCCGCCTCCTTATGCGGGCAGCCAATGCGGGCTCAGGATTTCCGTCGCGCACGTGGCCGTGCTGGCAACTCCCTCGCTGTGCAGGTGACCTTGAAAAAGAAAGTGAAAGATGGTCACCACCAAGCTGCCCCTCCATGTCTCACAGGTCACACTCCGCCAGGCTCTGACGGGCCGCCATGCTGGGTCCAAAAGGTCCTACCACATGCAAGCGCCATCTTCTCAAATTGAGCTAATTAGTGAAAGAGAGCACCGGGTCAATTATGCAAAGCAGTACCAATACTTACAATGCAACAGCTTGACTCTTAGCAGCTTATAGACAAGTCTGGTTAGAATAAACACTGGTTTCACTTTTTACGTTAAATTCATTCAAGATTACAGTTAGACTCAGACTATTTACCTGGCAAACTGGACACAGTAAATCAACTTTAAAAGAGACAAGTCCAAGGATTCCAGAAAAAAACTATATATATATTAGCTTTTAATTTATTATTACTGTATCAGGCTAGGAATTTGGGATTGAAAAAGTTTCTGCAGTTATATTGCAGGATATTTTACTTTGACAATGAAAAGTTCACACAAGCACCTGCAGGAGCCTATATTCACTTGATCCAGCAAACTTCACCCAATCCCTTTGGGGCAGAGGGAAGAGGAGGAGGGCTTTATGCAAGGGCAAAAGGTTACTCTGGAGCAGGACAGTAATCCAAAGCTAATTACCTAAATGGACAAAGCTACACTCTTGTAGCTCAAGGATAAGTAAATGTTAATGTCCAGACTTGAGCGCTATTGGCAAACACTTAAAAAGGGAGACTTGACAACACTCTATGTCTTACCTAAATTGAATGATGAAATACTGGAGAAATTTGGACACGCATTCACAAACAGAAGTCAATATAAACCAGCGAAAATCATTTAAACCAATTAAAATATGCTGATAAAGAACAGTTAATGATTCTTCTCAGCTGGTGCAAGGAGCATTCTGGCTGCAAAAATTGACTTCATGGATCAGAATCGTAATACAATCAGAACGTCAATAATTTCACTTTAGTTTCTGCTGACATAACTGTAACTTATGTTTAGAAGGCTTTAGGTTCCACTCAGGCTTTGAATTAAATATCAGGTTTAAATATGCATGGATCATTTACCAGTCTCACAAAAAAATGCACAGAACAGTGTCTGGATAGTGCCACAAAGCTTAGTCTCCATGCCCCTTTAGGTTCATAGAAAACCGAAATGATTCCGTACATATTTGAAAGGGGACGGTGTGAGAATAGGGACATGTCAGTCGATAGTGCAAATGTTGAGTGAATGCTGATAGAAGTACACAGGAATGTGGCTGAGCCTTATTCCAGGAAATCCGCGAGCGGTGATATTAATTTACCTCGCGAGTCGCACCCCCACCCCTCGAGCGCTGAGAGCAGCGCGTGCTTCAGTTCCCGTCGGGTCGCGAGACAGCGTGACGTCAGCCGTCACGCGCGGCGCCCGCCTGGCAGACTGGGCAGATCATTATCATTAGAAACCGGGGTCTGTCGCCCCGTGTTCGCGGCCATCGGGATATGTGCAGCACACCCCCAGAGACCCCGGCAACACCGTATATCCCCCGAGGGTGCGAGGAAACGATGCAGACTGATATGGCGATAAAAATACGTTTGCATAATATCTGAGCCGATCCACAAAAAGATGGCAACTTGTGGCGTATGGCCGCGGTGATTCCAGACTGTCACCTGGTTCTGACCAAGCACATTAAAGTGCCTTATGAAGCCCATTAATTTACAAAAGCACAGAAGGAGCTGAGGACAACTCAGTCCTTTCCCCAAGGACCCAGACAAGGCTGCTTCCTCCCCTGACATAAAATGTATAATTCATCAACTTCACCTCTTTAAAGGGAAAGTAAGAAAGTCAGAAGTAAAGGAACAAATATGGTGCTGTGGGGTGGGAGGCACTGCATCATATCTGTAATATTTCCAAAGTAGACACCATTTATTCTATCAAACAAAGACAAAAGACTAAAGGGGAAATAGTTGCCATGGAGAACTGCTAGATAAGAACATTAATTTCTTGTCACCACTGTAAGAATTTTGACAGCCCATATGACCTGCCAAAAAAAGATTTTATAATGAGCCTTTTGTCTTGTCTTGACATGTTCATAGCACTTATTACCTCTGCGTTCCAAACCATCAGCTGGTATTTTCCCAGTTTCAACATTCAGCTAAGAGCACTGCAATGCAGTAGCAAAAAAAAAAATTGAGCGAGGGCTGCTGATCCAGCCCAGGACGTGGCTTGTTTGGTATTGGCGAAAATGTGCCAGTCTCTCCACAGAGCGCCTACGGCTGCCTGGTCCAGCATCAGAGGTCTTGGGATAGCTGCGGGCCAGGACGGGGGTTCAGCTGGGTTTACGGATACCGGTGAGACTTTCGAGATGACAGGAAGAGCTTAGACGATTGGGAGTTTCGGAGCTGAGCTCTTTGGGGGCCGGAATACATCCAGTCTGAGAAGACAACACCTTGCATGTAAGCGACACGTCTGCTCTGAACCTCGAAACATCGCAGATTTAATACAATGACTAGATATGAGCGCTTAGTTTAAAGCAGCATAAACCTGCATGTGAACATCTGTGCGCACAGCTGCTGCTTTTAAGGAATAGAAAACAGACAGCGCACACACTAAGCCAGGAATAGTTATAAAAATGGCAGTATAATCCCATAAACTGTGCTCTCAACAAAACCATTTATCATCATCTTAGTTAGTATATTAAAATACAAAGGAAAATGCATTGGAGACAGTAAAGGAGGGTGATTAAAATTCAGCCACAAGCCATCATGCTTTTTTGAATTAGTACCTCATTGTGAATGAATTTTAAAAATAACAGTTTAATTGTACCACTATTCCTCTGAAAGAAAAAAAAAACAAGTATAATTACAATCCAAGAATGGAACAAAGGATTAATAGCTACGAAAAACCCAACCACAGCCCATAACTACTTTTAGTAGGATCAGTGAGAAAAACTTTCAGAAATTCTCGAGGGTGTGGCAATGAATCAGAGGCCCTCATTCTGACGGATTTGCCCAAAGGCACTTAGGCCAGGCCTGCCTTTGGATGCACATCAAAAATTGATGCTTGATATAGTAGTGCTCTGTCCAAAGCACACAACAACGCACATTTTTTCCCATATTTCCTTATCCCCCCATCATATCTCGAGGACTCAACAAATAAAGCAATGTCAGCTTACAGAACAACAGAGCCAATAGTCAATAGTGTCAGCAGTCAGTAGTGCCAATAGTCACTTTGCTGTTGGCCTACATCTATCAGTGTAGATGATGACTGGCGGCAAGGCACAGTGGATCTCATTCGCCCTTCAAGCCAGCTTTAATTTTCCAGTTATTATATTTTTCAAATAAGTTTCTGCTAGATGTGATTTCCCCTTGCTATGTCTATCACAGGGCATACCACGCTATGGGCATCGTGTAGACATGGATCAGCATAGCTACAAGGGCACTGGCCTGCCCACAGAAAACCCACACAAGCATAGGGAGAATGTGCTAAATGCCTTTAAACAAGCTGAAAGTGTGCCGTAAAATTGTTAGCATCCATATCACCTCTATTATCATTGTTTTTAATAAATTAATCTAAAATTCTCTTTTTAAAATGAACACGTTGGAGGAATACAATCAAAATCACTTATAGTGGGACTTGACTCAGAATAACTACTGGCCATTATACCATCAAGTCCCCTTTCATTGTTAGACGCAGAGAATAAATGGGACCCTTGCAGACTCCAGCCCATGGCCATTTGGAAAACAGCAAATCACAGCAAATAAGACGAAAAAGATGGAAAGTCTTCATGCAAGGAAGGATGACTCACCCACTGTCCTGTGTGCGCAGACACACAGACACACGCACAGACACACACATACACACACTCACGCATGTTACCTACCACCTTTCACCAGATGTCATGAGGTCACATGACAGCAAGGCATTATGGGTGGTGACATCAGCACACTTACAAGAGGTACCCCCACCCCCACATTCAATTTTGAGTGAGACTCCAAAGGAGTTTTCATCTGTGTTTTGCTGCTTGCTGATGGCAAAATCCCGATCTTCGGTCAAGCTTGCGTATGTGGAACAATCCCTTCACTCTGGTTCCTTTGGTCTTGGGTAATTTCATTACCGTTAGCGGAACTTGGTCACAGCAGATGGCCTAACTGGCAATTCGCTATTTTACACTATCAATAGGCTCCATGCAGAACTGGAGGGAAAGGAGGAAGATCCTTCACTCCATAGGTAGAAACACCCTGCTGAGATAGACTCGCCGAAGACGGAAAATTAATTTAGCCATTCTCCAATGGTGGGAAATTTATGTTGCCCGGGCTAATGATTCCACGACTCACCTTGCATTTTATTCTAACGGATGTGAGCTGTCGTTGAGGAAAGAGCTCCGTCATAATAGCAATAACTCAGGCATAATAATAAGGATATTTTAGACACGGACCTGTCTGCCCACACTCCTGTAAGAGCGCAATGCGAGCAGGAAGAATGAGGAAGGGCTCGAAGACGATACATATCTAAGTTGAAACATTTTATGCTGTGGACATATTTAGATTATGAACCCCGAATTAGCTTAATTAGTAAACAGGGCACACTGTGGGGAGTGTGGTGACTCAGTTGGTACCTCTGTGGTCTCTTACCTCTGGGGCTGGGGGATTTTCTTTCCTGCCTCCATGAGTGTATGTGGGATTTGCACGCTCTCCCTCGCCTTCGTGTGGGCTTTCCTCCCACAGAGCAAAAGCATGCATTTAGATGACCTGGCAGGGATGCGTGCCCTGCTATGGACTGGCAACCCACCCAAGGAGTCCTCTGTCTGGTGCCCTGTGCGTCCTGGGACGGGCTCCAGGTTCATCAAGACCCTGTGCTGGATTAATGGGACGGGTGGGGGACGAAAACACACAGTCCACTCATTCCAGTGTGATGTCTCTGAGGTCCAGAGCCAATCAAAAAAAACCTATCAAAATCCTTTGGTAGGATTTGCAGACCGGCAGGGGTGGGTTTAAACTCGTAATTATACTATGTGGCTGTGTGCCAATTGTATACCTCTGTGACTGAAAATCAGTAAATGGAATAACAGTGATCCTGGCCATGCACACAATAAGGAAACTAACAGGCTGCCAGGTAATTTCAAAATTAAGGGACAGAAGCCGGTCTAAACGCAGTCTGACCTTTGAATGTTTCACTGTGACAAGAAGTCAAGTAGACGACTTACGCCCTTCACGTCGTCGGAGTTCAGTAAATAATAACGAGAAAAGCAGAGAAAGAAGGTGAAGGTGAGATGAATTATACATGACTCAGCGCTCAGCAGACGGCCGCCTCCTGGCAACCGGTCTGACGGGTTTACTGCAGGGGGGCCCTCGTCGAGGAAAGGGGCCGCACGCCCATCGGCCTTGTATACCCAAACTCGGGGAAGACCCATCACTTGGGGACGATATTGGACGTGAGAATCAGGATGCAATGCTGTCTGTCTAGCCCTTAATGGACATTTATTCACGAGAGGCCTGTGCATTTCTAGGAATGGTCTATTCGTAAATTAAATCGGTCAACTTTTGCAGCAAGTGGATTTGCCCTGATGACAATTTGCCGTCTGTGTCGACTGCGGCTATTTTGCGCGGAATGTGTGAGAGGATCGTTGGGTGACTGTAAAGTAGATGGTGTCAGTCCGCAGCAGCACGTTTGGAGGAGATGTGACAGTGAAGGTAAAGGAGGCAGGAGAAACCCCAAGGATTTGGACAGACACGCAGGCCAACATTCTTTACAGAATAAAAACTCTACTGTCAGATAGTGGCATTCTCGTGGGTTTACATATAATTTATTTAGCAGTCACTTTTATCGAAACTGATGTGCATTTTATGAGAAAGTAGGGTCAGACAGTCCCTGGAACATTTGAGGGTTGATGGCTTTACTTGACCTTGGAATTTGAACCAGCGAATTTGAGCCAGCTGATCACAGCATCAACACAACAACCTGACTTGCTGAGCCTCACGCCGGCCTGCAAAACAGTCCTTGTACAGGTGCTGTATTCTTATGGCTTTCAACATCAGCAATGTTTCATGAATCTATAATACTATGTGCATGGTTCAACACAGCAACGAAGTGTGAGAGCCTTGTAACCCTGCTAAGCTCTTTTACTCACTGAATAGCTGGTGAGGCCTTTTTAAAAAGAAAGGCTCTTGTTCAATGGGATGCAATCTAGAGCAGTATAATGTTAGTCAAATAAGAAAAGGAGCATTTCAGATCCTTGTCGATACGCTTGTTTTGATTGCACATTGTCTTTTGTGTCCCTTCCATCCCATCGCTCCTGTTAAGCATCACTGATCTGCTACCGAAGATAACGAAGTGAGCACTGAGGCCTGTGAGTGTGTGGAGGAATAGAAACTGGCAACAGTTTCTGCTGCTTAAATTTTCTTGAGACTCTCGCTGGACATTGCTGAGATCTGTACATACAGTTCTGGGAGCCATCGTGAAGGATGTACAGTTTGGATTGTCTCTACATTTTCTGTCTGTCTCTCCGTTGTTCTGATTTATTTATATCTGTGCTACAGTAACATGACTGAAACATCAATAAGAAGAATCATCATCATCATCATCATCATCATCATCATCATCATCACAATCCATCTATCAATCTTCCAGCTACTTATCCCAGCACTGGAAGATGAAACTCATGGCAGTCTTACTTACGCAAACATGTTCTGAGAGCAGAACAAAAAATGATTGGTTCAGAGAGATCAGGTCTTGTGTCAGGTGTCAGACCAACCAATCAGATGTCTTGGTCCTGCCTCCACTAGTCACTTGCACCCACCTCCTCTACAATCTGATTGTTTATCTCTCTAAACCAATCATTTTTCATTCTGCCCTTAGAACATGTTGGTGTAAGTAAAACTCCCACCAGTGAAGATGAATGGATGGGCAGATATACGCATGGCCTGAATAACTGATTATATTGCTACAGTGGCTGTTACAATTCACTTTCTCATGCTATTTTAATTCATATTTATTTTAATTCAGATTTATTTTGACATTTCCAAATCTTCATTTGGTTATAGCGTCCAATGAGTATATATAGGCATTAATAATATGTAACTTATGTGTCATATTAAAAATCTGCCTTAAACGTGGCAGTATAATGCAACATAAAAACATAGCATTTCAGTTTAAGATGCAGGGACTTGGTACATAGCTAGGTGCATGAATAACCTTGTGATACAGCCAAAGTCAGTATCTAAAGGTACACAACATAAGTGCAAAAACTTCAGGCCTTTAGGTTCTGAAAATAAGTGGATTAAATGTAAAAACACACCTGAAGAGTAGCAGTGAATTCCTTCAGGAGCAGAGAAGAGGCTTCTTGAATGTGATTAAGGATGTGCTGAGATGTTCAGAGCTGATCCACAGTCCAAAAAAAGTGAGTTTCAAGTTTTTTTGCTGAAGAGCAACTGGGTTTCTGCAGGTCCCCAGGCTGAGAGGAAGCTCCAGCTGCCAAACAGGGCATGCTGATAATATTCTGTTGAGAATATGCTGTGGCCTTGAGCGACGTTGAAGCAAGTTCTTGTATGTATAGAGATGCTGCTCCGTCATGCACTAGACATGCTTGATTTTAACGCTCTGACATCAAGGGTGACTGTTGCTATGTGACTTGACAAGGTGGTGTTCTCATAAAGAAAGATCTTATTGTAGTCTGTATGGTTATAGTCAAGCTGTTAAACTTATCCATCAATACTTCATTTATCCATTTTCCATAAGCAATTACCCTGGGTCTCTGTGAGGTTGGAGTTCTGGATCAGAGAAAACAGGAATATGTCTCCTGCCTTTGTCCACCGCAAGACACGGATTCATACAATCACCCGCTAATGATCATCTAGAGGCACTACCTAGCTACATGTATTTGGATAGCAGGAGGGTATCTCATTTTGAGAACAATGATGTTGCAGACACAGGACCAAAGCCCAGAACAAAACCCACAAACCCGGAGGTGTGCGATTGTAGTGCTACCCACTGACCCTATGTACCGCATGTGTAACCTATTACATGGTAATTTTATATATCAGCTTAATCTTCATTTTATTAAATTTTCTAAAGTACCAACAAAACATTAACAGTATAAATGTATGATCTCAACACATGATGATTATCGCTTTTTTCCATTGGGGCATTTGCACCAGTTCTCTAGTGCTATGCTGCCACCTAGAGTCTGATACATGTATAGAACCAGAGTCCGTAAATCAGATGCGTTATCTGTTCAGTTTGCATTTACATTTACAGCATTTTGCAGACGCCCTTAGCCAGAGAGACTTACATAAGTGCTTTAAGACTCCATAATGAATATTTCCTGATACTGGTTCAATTAAACCCAGGTTGGGAAAATTGTTTTATATATATATAAGGAAAAGAGTTCAGAGTATAATACCAGAAGCGGTAATCCAGGTATTTCTGAAAGAGGTAGGTTTTGAGTTGTTGTTTGAAGACAGTCAGTGACTCAACTGTTGAGATATCTGGGGGGGGGGACTCATTCCACTAACTAGGTTAAGAGCCATTAAATCTGATATCCAATAACTGCATAAATGACACATGGTTTTTAATGGTTTATTGTTTTCTAACAGTTCATATCTGCGAACACAGAGATATCTGTCAGCATGGATTTTAACAGCTGAATGCATGAGAGAAGTATCATATTCCTAGTATTTAAATGGGATAATTATATAAAATATTTATTTACAAATTTAATTGTAACTGGATTCATTTCAGGCTCTCTATATGGGTATTTGTATATTATAAAATATCAGCTTAAAGCAAAGGTTAAATGTCACACTAAAAAACGAAATAATGGATACAGCTACGACTAAACGACTGCAAGATAAAAAATACCTGCAAGGAAAAGTCGTAAGCATTCTATTTTCTCTTCATCGTTTCCGTTATCCAGGGAATGAAATAGGAAATCTTGACGTAAACGTTGGGATAGACGGCACTGCAGGGAGTTGCAGTGAATGACGCTATTCCATGCGCCTTCTCGTTACAGACGAGAGGCCCCCCCGAGTCCCCCTGCAAAACAATAGTGAGCTCATGTTACTTCCTGCCGGCTCTGTGTATAGTCCAGAGACTTATAACCAATAATATAAATGGTCCTCTTTAAAATGGTGATTGTAACACGCGCACAGCCACTAGCTGAAACGTCAGGGAATGCTTGCCATATTTACCTGACAGATCCCATTTATGCCATCAAAGTGAGTACACAGCATTGTTTTCTCGTTGAAGGTGCTATTCCAAATTTTTTTGCATGCTCCGTTGCTTTGAATGGGGACAGTGACTTCTCGGAGCATGTCCTCTGCAGACCCTTTAGGTCTTGTCATCCCCCATCCAGGAATCAGGCAATTGGTGCGATCTGGGACACTCTCACCTTGCTTAGGCAGCGTTATGACCTTCACATTTGCAGTCAACTTAACTCTATCTTTGAGCTAAAAAAAAATGCATATTCCCACATATTAATAATTAAAAAATGTCCACCCTTCCCTTTTTCCATCATGCATCCATCCATCCATCCATCCTTCTATCAATCCATCTTCTAGGTGCTTAGTCAATGCTGGGACTCATCACATACATTGTCAGAAACTTTTGCAGGAACCTGACTTATTATTAATTGTTATTATTTATTTGATTGAAATTGATATGAAAGTCACCTAAGTGTGTCTAACTTGATTAACACTCATACCTTGCAAAGCGCAATATCAAAGTCATATGCATTTTTTGAATTATTTGGATGCCCGTAGCACCATTTTATTCCTTTTTTATTTCTGTTCCAGGGCCACTTTTTCTTAATATCATTGGTCCCAAGCACAACGACGAGTGATCTGGAGCTATAGGATAAAGACAAGGACAAATTGTATTGAGCAATTTTAAAATTAAAAAATACATAAAATTATTTACATTGAAAAAGGCCTCACTTGCTCAAGCTTTCACCCTCATGTGAGTGCTGGGGCCAACCAATCATGGACAGTGTTATAAAATCATCCTGTATCCATCCTCCCATCCGCCAGTTTTAGAGAAAATAAAAACAAGATGAACTTACTCTTTCGTGCAGTGTGCTGCAGTCAGGATAAAGTCCTCCCGGATGAGGAAGCCCCCACATTTGTGAGCTCCGTGGATCTGCAGTGAGGCCATGTAAGGCCTGGAGTGAGGCTTGGCTATCTTCCCTCCCAGGATTTCAGTCTGAAACGCGCCTGCATAACATAAACAGCCACGTTTTCTGCAGCATCCAGGTAGCTGGGTGAATTAGCCTCAAGCGCAAAGTAATAACGGGATTTGTCCCTCCAGTTTCACCTTTTCTGCCACCTGTTCAGCTAAATGCGTTCTATCCTATAGGCTATAGTGTGAGAGCGGTGTGGCAGCCCTACCTGTTGGAGGGAGAAGCTCCAGGAGAAAGAGACAGAACAGAGAGCAGTGCAGAAGCATGTTGACTTTTGGAAGTCAAAGACCGACAGACAGATAGAGTACAGGGGTGTCTTTATATACAGATCACTTGACAGGACGTGGGTGATTGCGAAACAGGAAATGTTCTGCAGCTTTTCATCAGTCCAAACAAACCCCGAAAATAGTCTAAAAACGAAACAAGCAAATTGAGGAATGTAGCCTTTTCTCCATTTGCAGACGCTAGCAGATAAACTCTATGACCATCACTCAAGATTTCATCTTTTAATGGTTTTAAACGTTTCCCCGCATTTATATCAGTGGCACGAGTGTCAATCAATCAGAACTCATTATTCACCTGAAGAGCAGAGCCTGATTTGCATTCTCACAAGGGGACGGTCATCGGACCCCTAAACATGAATGGACAGACCTTCGACTACAAATGGGATATTTCTTCTGAACACTGGAGGGTGCACAAGTGCAGTCCTAGATGGTCACAGAAGACATGTGCTTCGATAAATATATGGAGAGGTTCTCCCAAAGGATGTCCTTAGCTGATCCAGTCGGGTATGTGCTGCGTACTGTCTGCGTAACCTGGAGGTTTGATTGCTTCACAGCATGGAATGAGTCGCTTGGCAGGGGCTTGTGGCCAGAGGTTCCTGTAACGACTGGCATGCAGAAACGAGGCGAGGTGCGAGTGCCTCGGCGCCAGAGCGGCAGGGAGCAGGGCCGAGCCTCGCTGAGGTTTCACAGCCACATGCAGACAAACTTAACTGAAAACAAGAATCACTGGAGAGAATCATTTTGAGTCAATCTGAACAATTGTTTTTCCACTTTAGATAGTTTTCCTCTGTCTCAGTGTGGGTGGGGTCTCTCTGAGTGGACCAATGACCTTTAAGATTAATTGGCTCTTGTTTCTGGCCACTTTATTCTTAAAGAAAAAAGAAAAAAAATTGAGTATGTTTTTATTGCAGGGGTGGTGCAGTGGTTAGCACTGTTTCCTCGCACCTCTGCAGTCCATTGTCTCAGTTTCTGCTGTGGGTGTGGAGTTTGCATGCTCTCCCCGTATCGTTATGGGGTTTCCTCCGGGTGCTCCGGTTTCCCCCCACAGTCCTAAAGCATGCTGAAGTTAAGCGAAGTAACCAAATGTGTGTGTGTGTGTGTGTGTGCGTGCCCTGTGATGGCTTGGCGTCCCATCCTGGGTTGTTCCCTGTCTTGCGCCTGTAGCCTCTGGGATAGGCTCTGGACCCCTGTATAGGACATGCGGGTACAGGAAACGGAAGGATCTTTTTAGTGCTTTAAAAACTAAGCAGGGATGAATTGAAATACCCTGCCATCCGTATTCCAGCTGCTTATTCTGCTCAGAGTCCTCAGTGAATAAAAAAAAAAAGTCTGTGCCTTCTTTTCACACTGAGCCTGGGCCATAGGAAGCAGCTAGTGCACCAGCAGGGACTTAATGGTCAATGGGTCTTGCGATGAACACCTTATTTATATAAGTATATACAGTCAGGGACGGATTATGGGTTCTGTGGGCCCCTGGGCAAAACGTTCGCGAGGCCCCCCCCCAAAAAAAAAAAAAAAAAA
>JAODKK010000034.1:10424300-10437089 GCA_026774405.1 Petrocephalus microphthalmus
GCCATGGTCTACTAAAAGGTTGCGTCTCATGTTTAGTCATTCATTACTTGTAAATAGGTCACCCGGGGTGAAGGTAGTCCTCTGCTTGGTGCTTCAAACGCCATACCTTCTCAGACTCCCTTCCAGAAAGCTGTGAGATAGGACTCCTTAAACTGCTTAATCCAGTCAAAGGGACATGTGTGAGGATGAAGAAGAAATCAAGGAGTCTCGTCTTCCTCACCGCTGCGCGGGGTTGATCCACTGCTGGAAGTACCCTTCTCTTTGGTACATGTGGTTTAGTCAGTTCTGCTTCTGTTGCAGTATTCAGATAACATACACATAATATACATAACAGTGTAGTCTGCATTGCATACTTCTTAATTAGCATTGCTGATGACACAGATTTGTTTGAACAAGGTCTTGATGCTCATTCCCAAGCAGATGTCGCTTGTTTGAGTTTGGATAAGACATGGAATTTTTAGCCTTTTTCGCTACTCATCTCATGGTGAATCAGGTAGTGGTGTTTAGTCATGGAACACTAAAGGCTTCAGTGATGACAAGTCAGATCCTTTCTTCCGGAACGCCGTCGAGATTCTCGGGGAGAGGATGATGCTGCAGCTTCTTCTTGTTGGCGGGTCCGTGAAAGCACTTTTTTTTTTTTTTTCCCCTTTGGCCAGTGAGTCTCATTGGTTAAAAGATTGAAAGTGTGAAGGGGACAGCAAGCCACTCTTTTGTGCTTCCCTGCTGATCTGCACCCCTGGCCATGTGACCATACAGCCATGGGAATAAAGCAGCCTTCTCAAGTCAAATCAATCTGAAATTAATTGCCTTCGGGATGATTCAATTTCTTGGGTCGAGGATTGCCGTCTCCAGTATTGAGATGACTTCCTGTTGTGTAGGGGATTGGTGTAATTGTAAGTATGTCAGGACGTGGCCGGTAGCTTTAATTATACTAGAGAGAGACGGCCTGGAGCCCTGTGATGTATTAAGCACTCTTATCCACCCTAGCTTGGCTCTGTTGGATCTTCAGAAGATGATTTTCTAGAAGACCGTGACATTGGGCAGAGGAAAACTAGTCTTTCTTACTGCTTAGAGGACTAAAACAGGATTAATAATAATGTTAATCGTACTTCATTCCTTTGAGTAGAAATGGGAATAGGGGCTGGATTTAGTATTGCCAATGTATAGCGTCTGGCGAACTGACACAGCAGGCAAGAGGACTATGGCTCGGTTATCTGGGGTCCTGTTAGTTTTATCTAGTCATTAGAGAGTGTAAGGTTTAAAAGAGATCTGCTTTTCTGAACACTTTCAGTTGTCCTTTATTAGGTACTTTCCCACCAGATTTCCAGAACCTGGTTCCTGATTTCAAGTTCATGAGCTGCCTGAACCGGGAACTTCTGTAGCTCCTGGCCACTTTCGCGTCTCGCTTTCCACTGCACAACAGGAACTGGAGCCTTTATGCTACATAAGTATGGGAGAGTCAAAAGGCTCGTAGATTAAATTTCACATAAAATTTCATACATGGTGAAAATTCCGTGCCACCCCAAAACAGACACGCACATTTGTGTGATGAAATTTGAGGAAACTGATCTAAATCTAAAACTTATTTGGCAAATTGGTTTTAACCCCTATCCCGTGTTTGGGGTCAATCTGACCCCAGAGCATCATTAAACGGTAGGCAAATTTCACATGGGGAAATTGTACGTGTACTGAAATAACTGGGAAGATGCTCCTTTTAAGGTATTAACCTTCAATAGAATAAAACAAATATTACAAATGTTTATTCTATTTGTATTTTCTTTGGAATTTTTTAAGAGAGAATGAACTGAGCAACAATGTTCCCTCACCATTCTCCCCCATCACCTGCCCTGCGAGACAATGTTTTATTTTTTGCTGTTATTTCTGGGATTTTGTGCAACATCACAACAGAAGCTCTTCTGTTCACAAAATGAATATTACAGATTTGTTTTAGAAACCTCTGTGCATACTATTCTCCCATTTGACTATCAAAGTACCGCATGCATCACTGAGACTACAGAAATAACGCATTGCGGCTTTAACACTGTGCATTAACAAGTAACTCTCCCAGCCGTACTTGAATAATTAAAAACTAGAAACTAGGGCTTAATGATATTTGGGGGGAAAAAAATTCACAGTGATAATTGAAATATTTGCCATTTTACAATATTTCTAAAACAAAAAATGCTGATCCAAAATAAACTACATCCTAGTAGAACGTATCTACTAATAAAGCGTCTTCGCTGGGAAAAAGTAGTTCACCTTCTGGTTAACTTGCTAAAAAGTACTTATTTAAAAATTTATTAAGAACGAATTTCACAGAACATGACTTTCAAGAACATTTTAACAACAACCTAAATATACATATAACATCAGCAACAGCAGCATAGTCAGATTTGCTTACACTTGTTGCCACGGGCCGTGGCCACAGACACAGAGCAGTGCAGACAAATCACTTGCTTTTGCTTAATATTGTCTCTATAGAATTCAAAATATTTCCATACAGCGAAAGACAAAGATGTCTTCTGGTTATCAGTTTGTTTGCTCGTTCACCTCATTTTTGTAAACTTTCTCGTACATGCCACGCTGAGTGCGCAAGCTCACATAAAAAGAGAAACTTCAGAATTAATAAACCTGCAAACTTATTAAAGAACAGATAAATGACAACTAATTAAATGGCTGCTAAATATTTTAAACAGCTCCTATTGTTCATTGTTATGATTTGTCGATTTCACACAATCTGGAATATTCGACAAAGCTGACTTATCCCTACAATCTACATTATTTTGCTTTTAATTGCAAAGTTCTGTATGGCGCCTTTAACTAAGCTTCTAAGAAAATTTAACTGAAACTGAAACTTTGCTTTAATATTTTTCTGCCAGTGACGTCAAAAACTAAATAACACCACTCCTTCATGAAAGAATAGAGATTTATTAGACCAACAAAAGACGCAAACTGTGCACAACTGAATGTTTCCGAAGATTTCCGAATTACAAAATTTGTAATCCTCGAAATTATTTATATAAAAATAAATGCAATGTACGAACAGCATTCAGAGCATTAATACTAGAACGTAATAATGGGACAAAATAATAAGGGAAACCTAGTCCAGGGGTGGTGCAGTAGGCCCGTTTCTTTTATCAAGGACCTGGACGAGCCGGTCAAAGATGGCGAGAAAGCGTTGCTGGAAGGCATTCTGCTGCCTCCGGGCCTCTGCGGCCTCCTCGTGCAGGAGAGCAAACTCTCTCTCCCGCTGCGCGGCTTCCTGGGCGTCGTGATCCATAAGCAGCTGATAATACCGCTCTCGCTGTTCGTACCCCTGCCACAGGACGTCCGAGCTCCGCTCCGTCATCTCTCGTATGGCCTCTAGAAAATCAGGGTCCCTCTTCCTCTTCCCTGTCGAGCACAGAAACGTTATTGCGTTAAAATGCGTACGATGTCAACATTTCCTCTAAAACTATTTTGTCTTTCAAGTCTACATGCGACAAGTTGTTAAAAAATATATATAATAAAAACCGTACTCCTCCTGTGTGGAGTTTCCCGTTTTGGAGAAGCAGAATGTGGACAGTTGAAGGCGACGGGAGAGGCCGAGCTGGACTCTGACTGTGAATGCTCACAGAGATGATCTGCAGAACAGATATTATCAAGGGAAACTCAGTGCAGTCAGGACATATGGATCACATTGGTACGTTTATTCACAGTGCTGTGTGAAAGTCTTAGGCTGTCAAAGAAAACAATGTTACAAGGATCTTCATGTTGATGTAAAACTATGATATTGCGTATGTCATAGTGTGTTAGGTTAGTCATTTCCAGATCTCTCCTAAAGTCACCCCAGTATGTGCAGCAACCATCCAATATGCCCATGTGCTCTTAGCCATCTACATCTAGCTTGTTTGGCTCAAACAGACAAGGTGCAAAGACGGTACATATACTGCAAACAAATTTAAGGAGTGCACAGTATTCAAAACATCCTGAAAAACAGAACAGTGACACCACAGAAATGTTTAAAGATTGGAATAATAAGTAATATGAACACATAGCACCTGACTTTTGCTGTAAATATAAATGACTTTAAACATTTTCTTTGACTTCCTAAGAAAGTACTGTACGTGTGCATACATCTTTATTTAGTATGCTCCATTTCTAAGGAAAATGTTCAAGAAGTTACATTGCTTCATGGTGGGGGGGCTCCAAACGCCACCCACTAGGAACACCATCTTTTAATTTACTTACGGATAAAGGCGTTCATTCTGTAAGCAGCCCCCCCCCCAGGGGCGTGGCTATGGATCGCTCGCTTACCCCCCCCCCCGATTTGCTCAGGCTCCGGCACCGCACGCACTGGGAGCGCCGAGCGGCCGATGCGCGCCGCCCATAAACACGACCGCGCACGGAACCGCAGCCGTACCCTCGGTAGATGACATGTCAGTAGCCTGCGCGCCGTCCACGGTCAATTCCAGCGACGCCGCGCCCGAATCCTTTGTCTCGGCGCTTCCCGAATACGCGGGTCTGTGACCCAGGATCGCGTCCATGATGCTGAACCATTTGTTCGTCTTCCTGTCGGAGCCGTTTCTGTTGTTGTGCACTTTGACTTTCTTGTAGTCCTGCTTCATCTTCTTGATCTTCTCGCGGCACTGCTTGGCGCTGTGCCGGATGCCCAGCTCGGCCAGGCGCGCCGATATCTTGCAGTAGAGCTTGTCGTTGCGCGCGGTCGTCTCGAACTCGCGCTGCACGTCCGCTTCGGCGTAGATGCCCAGCAGCGCGTGCACTTCGTTGTCCGTCCACTTTGCGCCCTTTTCCATCGGCTCCATTTTCGCTCCACTACTACCGTCCCACAGAAAGAAAAGAAGAAAAATATCCCTGTCTCTCTCTCTCTCTCTCTCTTTCCCCGCACTTCTGCCTAACTTCTAGCCAGGCGCCGATGCTTGTGGTAAAACAATCGGCAAGCTTTTTTTTTTTATATATATATCAGCCCCACCGCGGTAGTTCCCGGTTGAATCAAAAGTACCTGTACCCGGAGTAGGAACTAAATAAACAGGACCGGGAACTACGTACCCGGAAGTACAATCGGGCCGAGTTCCTGTTCCTCTAACATGTATCTGCGGTGGGGAGGGCCTCTTCGTTCCAGTGTGTGGCTCACTCTTAGGAGGAGTCGGGAGTATAGCGGGTATACAGTAGCATGCAGCTGCATAAGCGGACTATGCTGTGCAAATAAAGATTGTTAGGAAACAATAATATATATATAAATAATATTCCTGGGGAACCCCAAAACAACAATAAAATATATAAATATATTGTGTGTGTATATATGTGTGACATGCAGAAACTGTAGGTACAAAAATATTTGTGTGGACATGTACAATATAAATAAAGATATTTACATGACATTGAATATTCAGACTGAGTTATATATACACTAGCACCTCAGTATTCTGGCATGCATCAAACTTGACTTTACATCACTTGTCAGTAGTCATTTAAATTATTTAAAGTAAATGACATAATTTACTTGAATTATCATGGTCCATTTATGTTGATATACAGATGATATAGCAGACGACTGGAGGGGCTTGACGAAACTTACGTAAATTATGTAATTTATTTTGATGAAACGGTATGAAATATTTAATGTAGTCACTTTTAATCACTTTTACTATAGTAATTTCAATTTTGCGTTTCTGAATACTAGGTGAACATTGACTTTTAAGATTGCAAAGTGAACTTTTATAATGAATTAAAGGTGCATTTACACCGATGGAAACGACTGCGTCATGCCCTTCTCTGGCATGATTAAGGCATTATTTTGGGGTTACGTCAAAAAACATTGTACAGTTTTTGTGTGGGGGCGGGGGTCATCTTGGTATTTGGCTAAGTGTCTGTTTGTAAACTTTATAGCCTGGGGGGTGAAGCTCTTCCTAAGTCTTTCTGTTCTTGATCTGTGGCATCAAAAGACATCTTCTGGAGCTTAGCCACTGGGTTAAGGTGTTGAGACTTTTGACTGGGAGGTCACCAGTGCAAATCTCAGGGCCGGTAGAGCAAACTCTGTCTGACCCTGTTTTCTCAATTGTGTGTGTCTGTGAGATGAATAAAATGTGAAATATTTAATGGTATGGTGGCTGGTTTCCGAGTGAATGCATAAGCGCCATGGCTGACACACTCCCACCCCGAATTTCCCCAGGTTGATGTCTTGCCCTAGGGAGCCGCCAGGGTTGCCTCAGAGACAGACCCTTGAGGGTTCGTCGGCCATCTCCTGAACACGACCCCGCCTTTCATTGGGCGAACCCGTCCACCTGCTCCCACCGCACACACTCAGCATTCAGCCCCCGGCACTCTCCCCAGGCCCCTCAGCCAAGCCGCCGGGGTCATACAGCGTCGCCATGGACACCGAGTCGACGTACTCCGGGTACTCCTACTATTCGGGCCGCTCCAGGGGGTCCCACAAACACGGGTAAGGGGATTTCCCTTCTCTGTGAGCCTGTACATCTTTAGCATTTGGTTGGCATGTCATCATTTCCAAGAGTTTTTTTTTTCAGTCGACGATCATATGTCCTCTGCCGCATCATTCTTTGTCTTCGCTTTCAGTTCCCTTTAGCAGGAGCACTGAAGCTCTCTGATTTAGAACAGCTATGTCAACACGGTCACAAAGCCATGTAACAAATCGGTAAACCGCATCCATCATAATTCATTATGTAAATAAGCATGAAACAATAAAACTGATTATAGCATGAAGATAATATCAGCCATAAAAGTAAATGTTTACCTTTTAGCCTTCACCTCTAACCTGAGCCCTTGCTGACGAGCATGGATCGTCAACCTGTCAGTACATGAACAAATGTGTCCGTGGAAAGAGTCACCTGTGTCCATGATAAAAAAAAGAACTATGTGGGTTAGGCTTTAAAATACCACGTCCATGGTAAAAATTGCATTTTAATGAAAAAGTCCATTAGAGTTCCATTCATTTGATGTTGTGACCCCTGCGGATTAAAAATTCCAGCGTTGGGGGCCGTGGCAGGCAAAGGGTAGCTTTGAACGCTGCTCATATTCATGTGAATTGAATGTCAAATTTATTTACATATATATGTATTTTTTGAGTAGGTAACAGGATTTAGCATGCATGCACACCACAAATGACCATCTTTAGAGGTGATTCAGATATCTGCTTTCTGTGTTATTTAATAAGGATTGGAGCTGTTTGATGTATGTGGGTGGGTTATCAATATATTACATTGTGGGGAGCATTTTTTTTGGTTTATAAAAATGTGTGATTTCGATCAGAAAAGTTAAAATTTCAAAAGTGTTGTATTTTGTTTGGTTGGGTAAGGTTAGAGCTGTGTAGGGGTTAAGGCTGTCATGAGTGGCATTAGGGTTCTGTCCTTTACATCTTTTGGGGACATTTTTTCAGGTCCCCATTTGGATAACCTCAATTTTATATCTCTGAATGCAAAAAATAAAAATGCCAAAGGTCTTGTATTTGTGTTGATTACTTATGGTGAAGGTTTGGGCTTGGTAGCGGTTAAGGGTGTAGGGATTTGGATTACAGTTTTTCCCCATAGAAATGAATGAACGTTACCCATTTAGATAGTACATGGGTGTGTGTGTGTGTGTCTGTATACACATGCACAGTACTGGGCAAAAGTCTTAGACAGTCAAAAAACATTTAAATGATCTTTATGTTGCTGTAAAACTATATTATGTTATCAATGTGTGTTAGCTTAGCCATTTCAAAACCTGTCCCAAAATCGTTCCAATATTTTAAGTAATCACTTAACACACCCATATATATTTAGACTTGGCCACTAGCACACCTTGTTTGACTAATTAATACCTCTTTGGGTAATTTAATTAAATACATTAATGAATGGCTGAGTTGCCCCTGCAAAATGGTTTGGAAACTGAAACCATGCTCATCTTTTTAGAGAACAGAAGAAATTCTTGTTTGTTGTTTATTGTGCTATTGTTAAATTGAATATGTTGTAATGTTAAATTGTGTTTTTCTGTCCTTATTACCCAGATGAATAGCTCTCAATATTTACATTGACTGCCTAAGACTTTTGAACAGTAACGTATACCTTGTAGGGGTAATTCGGTGAGGGACCGGTTTTCTGAAATTTAAATGACAACCTGAGTAGTGGAGCTGCAAACATTCTTGCAGAAAATTTCAAATTTTCCCGGAAGAATTCCCGAGAGGTCCGCCTGGAGGTTTCCCAAGTCTCAGTTTGCCTAATAGCTGCCCTGGACTCTGTTACAGGGTACTGTCACACACATTAAAGTGTGAAATAAGCCTTTGAAATGTGATCTTGTTTTTTTTTTCTTCTTCTACATGTTTTCAAAGTGGTTAAGTCTGAAAACTGTTAATTCATGTTATCGCGGCAGGAACTGTCGACAGATTGAGTGTGAGTCCTGTCACCCGGGGCATACCGTTGTAAACAGACATTTTGGATTTAAAGTAGGAAAGAGATGTGTGAAAATCTTGTCGTTAAGGCAAAGGAGAACAAAAGAACAACAATGCAGGACCAGAACAATAACAGGGGGATATCGTCAGGCTGTTTGAGAGTATCCAGGTACCCAGTCATCTCCCAGGTTGTGGATTAAACTCCCCAGTTTCTTTGCTCACTGTGTCCAGAAACTTGAATGAATACCTGATAGGTAAAAAAAAAAGTGTGGACCCCCCCCCCATTAATATTGATTACATCCTCTAACTATATTGTTATACAGACAAGCCTGGGAGTGACTGGCCTGCATTTGCCAGGCTCTCTCAAATACTTTGCCTGGATCTTCAGTTGTCTGCAGGCCAAACTGTGCACAGACTGAGCAAAGCCAGGAGACGTTTCTCCTGGCTCACCGCTCTTCGCTGGGACCGTCTCATTGGTCCGAGAGGCAGGCACTTACCCTGGGTGTCAGATTCCACCAATCGGCTCCCCGCTTGGAGCCGTCTCATTTGCATTACTAGTGCCGGCGGTTGGGCAGGCCCACTCCTGAGCTCCATTGGTTCAGACTGCCTTCTGGCATTTCGGTTATTTTCGAAATTCAAACTGAATTTAAATGTTTAAAAAAAAAACACTGCAAGTGGGCTGTTTTTTAAATGATTAATTGAGAATGGACACTTGCTGTGTCCTATCTGACGCACCCACTTGTGCCTGTCTGCTGCTGGACACATGCTTACATGCAGTGCCCCTGTGCAGCTGCTGTCATCTAACTCTCAGACTGGGACATGTTGAAAGCTTGTCCCCCGCCCCCTCCCCATTTATCTGTCTCTGCCCCCTTCATGGCTGTTGTCACCCGTTTGTAAAAGCAGAGTACAGGATGCCATTCAATCCATCCCTCTGAGCTCATTGCCTGGGAATGGAACTCTTTTTTTTGTGTGTTCTTTTTGTGCTCTAACTTAATACACCCTAGCTGCCTAGTGCAGACGAGCACTGCATAGCGAGTGAGGCAATAGCCGGGGGGGGGGGTGGACACTGATCTCTTTTTCCCAATATCCCTAAATAGTGCGCTAGCAGACTGAACTAGCATTTCATCAACGGATCCTACGTGTTGAGAATCGACGTGTAAGTTTGTCGTCTGTCACCAGCCGCCTTGTCTACACCTTCTCCCAGTCCGATGCGCCAGGTGCACCCCTCCGAGCAAATGGTCCGTTCCCGTTCTCGCGGGAGGGCGGCTCAGAGCTGACATCGCGAACAGGTTTTTCGCTGTATAATTAATCGCCGCTGTAACTCTGTATGCCGGTCGCTCGTTAAAGAGGCCGCGCCTCGGAAAAGTTCAATAAACGCACGTCTATTTTTGAATCGCACGTACGGCTGAGATGATGACAGGGTCTGATGTAGAGCTGCGGCATTTTGTGTCATTTCCTCTGTAAACCATAGACGTTTCGTGGGGTGCTGGTGGGTTAGCGTGCCGGGAAGTTTGGGCCCGGCGCTGGCGAGGATGCAGCACAGGGTCCGTTACGAGCGGCTTCTCTTGGCCCCGGGGCACCGTGCCAGGCCTTTCATGCGGAGTCGGTGGCTTTTCGCCGTGGCACGACCGATTCCCTTAAAGCACCTTTCCCCTCCCAGGTGGCATCACGGTCTGCCTCGATCCCAAAGAAGCCCGCCTGGGCATTGTGGCCTTAGTCCCTCTGGGTCTTCACCACCCCCTTCCTGCTCCAGTTCACCACGTGTAAACATGCTTGCAGGCAGGCAGGACTGGAATCGACCTGCGGAACAGAGGCCAGTCTGGCGTGTCGGGCCGGGAGTCGCCCTCTCTCCCCCGTCCTCAAGGAGTAATTTACTGCCAGCTGCTGCTGGAGGCCTTGCCCTTCAGCTCTGTCACGTGCCATGGGAATTCTTCAGTGCCGGTCTAACTGGAGCCTTCGGATTACCTGGTGGTCTCGTGGTCTGTTCCGTGGGTCATTTCGAGGGTATTATCATAGACTGCAGGAGTCCTGTGGTGTGGAGTGGATCACTCTCCTGAGTTGTGCACATAAACAGTGTTCAGTTCCGTCACAGGCTGCTAGATGAACATGAGCATCAGGATTCTTAGTGCGTGGTTGATGGCTTTTTACCCTGGAATTCAGTGGCGGTCTGGCACTTTGGCTCTAAGTGAGTGAGGTTAATCACTAATGAGGTGGTGGGTTTTTACTGTTTGTAAGGGAGGTTTAGGTCTGTGAGTCAGTCTGCCCCTGCACCAGAGGGCCTCTCCTGGGAAGCAGTGGTCTTGGAAAGCCAAACACTTGGGCCGGACCTGATGATCTCAAGCTTCTTCCCCATTGTCCCGTGAACAAAAACCACTTCACATTTTCAGCCGCTCTCATTAGCTGCACCTAGTTCGTCCGACACAGAGGCTTTTGACACCTCTGCTATTCATTTTAGATTTGTTCCCCCCACATTAGCCTTTATGTGAGTAAAATACGCCAATTCAGGTAAGTGCTTTATAAAAGCTGGACCGTTAAGGGCCCTTCTGCTCCGGAGCCCCCTGACAGCGCACCACCTCCCGCTTTTTTTTGTGGAACTAGCTTTTCAGGTTTCTTCTTTCGTTTCCTCTCGTCTTTACTGCCGCCTGCAATCCTAGATTTATTATATTAGTTGTATACTTAAATCGGATCAGTTCACACCTCGGCTTACATTGTTCCTAACATCCTATAACGTCAGTTAATTAAACAGTGAATCCAAACTGAATCTGTTAATCATCAATGTCCACAGTATCTGATATATATATTTATATAGTATCTGATATAAATATATATATTTTTTTTTTATTGAATATTGATTGTTTGAAGCTTTTTTATGGTGCTGGCCATGGTTTTTTTGTGTATGAGCGTAATATCATTTGTATGATATTCAGTTATTTATTTAATTAATAATTTTATTTATTTGCTTCAGATATTTCAGGTATTTTGTGGTGGCTTGGCGAATCAGGGGGTAGCACAGGCACTACCTCCAGCGCGTGTGGGATTGCCTCTGGGTCCGTGTGGGGTTCCTCTGAATGGATGCATTTCGGCTGCACCTGCAGTGAGACTATGTGTGCGCACACACACACCCTTCAAAAGACCGGCACCACATCCCAGTGCCTTGCTCCTCCCTTGTGCTTCCTGGGAGAGGCTCCAGGCTCCCTCCGGCCCATATGAGATAAGCGGTCGGTGATGGATGGATTTTCGGAGAGCTCTGTGTGGAATAACCTATTTCTCTTCCCTTTTGTTTTTTTTTTAAACCGCATTTACTGGCCTATATCCTTTATTCCAAATCTTATGGCCGATGCAAGCGCAAGACTTGAGATTTTGAGAGGGCCTGGAGATGGTTGTTTACCCCAGTTGGGTACGCTGTGGTGTGCTGTGGACCGTTTTAAAGGAATGGGTTCTGTTTCAGCTTCAGTCGGTGGTAGAATCCCCTCTAGCCGCAGGTAGCGGGCAGGAAAAGAGCTGCACGACATTGGGAATGATTGTTTTTGATCCCCTTAGCTTGAGTGACAGTGCGTCTGGGTAAGAGGAGACAAGGTGCCTTAGGGTGCTGGTCATGGCGCTGCTGTAGTTTGTGAATATTTCTCAGTTAATCAGTCTGTTCCTTTTGGTTATCTGGCCTCTTTACCATTTAACTGGTGACTTCCTGTCCTGGTCGGCGAGCCATATATGCTGAGCCTAATGAACTCGAGAACAATGGGGCCTGTGTTTGGGGAGTGGACCCTGAGACGTCGCTGCTGCGAAGTGACGCTTGTCCTGCCTCGGTACCTGATGATTTTGCCGGCGAGGTTTAGAGTCGCCGGAGGAAATGTGAGAGGACGGTCATTCAGCAACAAGCCCCGAAACCTTTAAAAAAGGGCAAGCGATGATGGGCAGAGGGCGTGTGGAAAGAGATCCCAAAGAGGAGGAGATGAGCTGATGTTCAGGAGGGTCTTATAAGGAGGAATTCGGCTCTCCTCCATGCTTTACAGTGTGAGGAGCGAGGTGCAGAAATGGCCTTCGGAGGTTGTGTCCATAATGCCGCGTTTTCCTTCCTGGCTGCTCAGTGTCTTGCCCTAAGTTGAGAGTTCGGCTTTGCATGCTGGAGTGAGAGTCCGCTCACCCTATGCAAGCGACTCGTATTAAGTGGGTTTAGGAGTCTTATCCACCCCCTCATCATTCATTGAAGGATCCCTGGAGTTACTCAAGAAGGATGGAATCGGCCTGTTTCTGTATGTTTTGCAGTCTCTCCGTGCTGCCTTTTTGGCCTGTTCGCGTTTTACTGAATCTGGTCCATAATTTTTTTATTTGAGACATATTTTATTGTGAGTCTGTTTGTTTGTGTATCCGAGAGACCCTGTGGGGGGGGGGGGGGGGGGGGGGCC
>JAODKK010000034.1:10659439-10670407 GCA_026774405.1 Petrocephalus microphthalmus
ATACATACGTTACATATATGTACATAAACTCTACTAAGACGACCAAATTGATATGAGGATCCAGTTTAAAAAACAGAGCTGCTTTTGTAAAGAAATGTGAACACTTTATATGGGCAATTTTATTCCAGGAGGAAACGGCCCCCCCTCGGCACCCCCCTCCAGCAACTCGTCGGGGCCCCCCAGCTCTATGGGCCTCCCGGGCAGTCTTCCGCCGGGCAGTCTTCCGTCGGGCAGCCCCTACGCCATGCCCCCGGAGCCCACGCTGTCACAGAACCCGCTCTCCATCATGATGTCACGCATGTCCAAGTTCGCCATGCCCAGCTCCACGCCACTCTACCACGACGCCATCAAGACGGTGGCCAGCTCTGACGACGACTCGCCCCCGGCCCGCTCCCCCAACCTGCCCCCCATGAACAACAGCATGGCCGGTACGTTTGCCCCGGCCTGGGTGAATTAAAAACGGAACGATGCTTTACTCGTCTCTTGCAAAAGTACGGGCGCAGGAGTATCGGCACATGCTTTTCTCATATCCCATCCCGCTCTCCGCCGAGACACAGACACACATATGGTTGGGAGTGAAGCTTGGGGTCCGAGTACAGGGTCAGGCTATTTATCTGGTGCCCCTGGAGTTTTTTGGGTGGGTTAAGGGCCTTGCTCAAGGGCCAAAGGAGATGTGACACTTCTGCCAGGGCTCGAACTGGGGACCTTCCGATCACAGGCACGGCGGCCTGAGCCACACACCACCTGCTTTCATACTGGGGGTAGGAATAATCTGTGAATGGATTGTTTACATTTACCGGGCTCTGTATATTTGTAGACTTGATGGGATGATGCAGGCAACCCCACCTGTCTCGTTGTGACGATCATTTCTCTTCCGCCCCCTGCAGGTATGCCAGTGAACCACCACCCTCGCATGATGGCACCCAACTCCTCGGGCCACATGCCATCCCTTAGCCCCATGGGCATGAACGCTATGGGTTCCCAGCCTCACTCGCACAACATGCCCAACCAGATGCCATCACCCAACCCAATGGGCCCCAACATGCCCCCTCACTCGGGGCCCATGGGGCCAGGAATGATGCCCCACGGCATGATGATGCCCCCGGTGTCCCAGGAGCCTGGCATGGGCAATTCCCAGATGATACCTCAGGGGCGAATGGGCTTCCCCCACCGGCAGCAGGGTTTCCCCCCTGGCCAGTCTCCTCCTCAGCAGGTCCCCTTCCAACACAACGGGCCTGGCCACCAGGGGGGCTTCCCCCATGGAATGGGCTTCCCCGGGGAAGGCGGGCCCCTAGGCCGGCTCAGCAACATGCCCCACGGCCCTGGTGGTGAGCCCGGCATGTGTAAATCTGGCGGCCCGGGTGGCCAAGAGTCCTTCGGCAACATGCCTGGTGTCTTCAATGATGCTGATCTGCACGAGGTAATCCGGCCCGGAGCCTCCGGCATTCCGGAATTTGACTTGTCCCGAATCATCCCGTCTGAGAAGCCCAGCCAGACTCTTTCCTACTTCCCTCGGGGCGAGGCCCCAGGGGGCAAGCCTCCACATCCCTCAGGTCCCCCGGGCTTCGGCCAGATGCAGGGGATGATGGGCGAGGGGAATCCGAGGATGGGCTTGCCCATGGGGGGAATGGGGGGCCCACCAGGGCCCGGACATATGGGCCCTCAGGACTTGCCTATGGGAAACCCGGGCCACAACCCCATGCGGCCCACTGGTTTCATGCCCCAGGGCATGATGGGACCCCAGCATCGGATGCTGTCGCCAGCGCAGCCTGGCATGCCCGGGCAGCCAGGGATGATGGGCGGCCCAGGAATGGTGCAGGGCAAGGAGAGGGGGCCCATGTACCACCCGGGGCCTGTAGGCTCACCCAACATGATGGTGCCGCTACATGGGATCGCGGGGCCCCAGCAGACTATGATGATGCCACCCCAGATGAGGCCTCGTGGCATGGCAGCAGACATGGGTATGGGCTTTAACCCGGGGCCTGGAAACCCGGGAAATCTAATG
Organism: Petrocephalus microphthalmus; assembly: GCA_026774405.1. Classification (NCBI taxonomy): domain Eukaryota; kingdom Metazoa; phylum Chordata; class Actinopteri; order Osteoglossiformes; family Mormyridae; genus Petrocephalus; species Petrocephalus microphthalmus. Next base: position 10,661,445 of record JAODKK010000034.1, read on the forward strand.
TTCTGAGCTGCTACACACAGTAGAAACCCACAGAGAAATGGACGTACAAAAATAGCCTAAATACGAGAATACTAAAAGGAACGAACGTGACAGTTTGTCAAGCACATGCATAGGCCAGCAGGAAACGATCAGACAGCAGGAAACATGCGGTGCTTCCACACTTACCTGTTGCCCAGTGGTACCCATGCCCCGCCCCCAAGCTATGAAGACGTGACATTTATGTGTTAGCATGGCGAAGGCGTAGGCTCCACATGCCCGGCAGAGCGGAAGCCAGACAAACGGGGTTTCTGCTGCTTCGGCTTTCAATTTGCGTTGGGAGGCCTGGAACGTTTGGAACTGTCCCTGGGATTCTTAGGAATGAAAAGGAAACTCTTAGACAGGAAAAAAAATTAAATAAAATACACACAAGAAACAACACTCGAAGAAAGCAGTACTCCAGGACTAGAGGTTGATAGTTGTTCTTTAAAAAAATAATAAAAAAAAACATTTGTCAAGAAAAGGAAAAAAAAAAAAACAAAAAAGTTTTAAAATGCACAAAAAAATCAAAGGATCCGCCATTTTGTCACAGGTTGCACCGTTTTTGGCTGTATGTTTACGTCTCATCAGATCTGCTTCCTGCGCAGACGAAAAGCCCTTTGTATTTGTGTACTGTACTTGTATTGTAAAAGGGATTTTAGCAGTGACTTGTATAGTTTTTTTTTTTTTTTTCTCTCCTCATTTCATATTGCGTTAGGGGAGGGGTAGCAGTTGATAAATGCGCTGTGACCCCCACCAAACAGTACTGTTTACCATGGGGGACTGAGTTTTTTTTTTTTTTTTTTGTTTTTTTTTTACTTTGTAACTCCAGTGTATAACAAACCAAACTATGACCTCATACAGATAATAGTATTATAAAAGAAGCACAAACATGGATTAACTGTAAAGTGTTCTCTTTTTTTATTGTAGAGAAAAAAAACACTATTGACTAAGTAGAAACGGTTCTCCTGATATATGCAGTGTGTTCTCCTGTTCCTCGGCTACCTTTTTTCTTTTTTCCTTGATAGGATGGGGGTACGGGGATATCAAACAACATGCCTCATGTCCTGAACTAGTGGTCGGCCCTGGCTTCAGGGTCAGACACTTACTATACCTGATTGCGACAGTCAGCAGATTTTACTATTCTTTATCATCGATTTTTTTTTTTTGTTTTGTTTTTAATTTGCTGTGTATTGTTACTTAAGAATATCCCAGATATGCTCTGGATTTCTGAGTAATGAATCCAGAATTTTGTAATAAAAAATAAAATAAAAAGGAATAAAAAAACAGGTCATTTCTTAATTAACCCCACCCCACCCCCTCACAGTGTAAACTTGTCATGTGTAACTCCATTGAGTTTGGTACAGAACCACCTCCCCAGGGCTGTGGTGTTAAAGACAAATAAAATATATTGTTTGATATAATGTGTACTACAGCCTTATGTGTTCCTTACCCGGCCCACCTACTCAAGGTTAGTCTGGAATGTAGATCTCAAAAATTCTAAAGCTCTATTTCTAAAGCTCACTAATGTGTTAACTAACAACGTTTGGCTATGTGAACCTGTTTTTTTTTTTTTTTTTTTTTTGGGGGGGGGGGGGGGGGAGTTATAGACTTTGTTAATGTTTATACAGTACCCAAATTCAGTTGAGTATAACCTCAGATTAATATAGACTAATTGGAAACACTTTACTTGATGGGGCACGAATACTTAAAATCTCATTTACTACCGAAGTACAAATCATTAACAAATATTGTTGCTACTTGAGATAAAAAGGTGTCACGATTCATTAATGATTTACAAGTGAGATCAGTTTCACTTATTCATGACTTGCTCCTTCAGTAATTCACAAAGGTTTACAAAATTTTCAGATGCAGTAACATAGTAACTGCTGAGATAAAACATATGCCATGATTGATTAATGAATTAATATATCAGTATGTAACTAAGGCTTAGTTTGTGGTTAATTAATACATAAGTAATTGTTATAATACTGTTATTTGTGCCCCATCAAGTGTTACAGACTCATTTTTATTAAGAACCTGAATTATTCATGATGAGTTGGTATTGTGGCTGATGGGGAGTGTGGAGCTTCTCCCATCATGCCCTTCATTTCCCCCCTCTGCTTGTTTGTGGTTCTGTGTAGGAATGAACTTCCTTGTATTTTAATGGCTTACAATGACACCTAGGAGGAGAATCCGATATTTCTGGTGTAGTTTTGCTGATGTCATGACACTGAATGGCATTTCAGTTGGCTATTCAATTGGAATGAATGGCATTAGGGTTAGTGGGTGCTTTTATCCCGAGTGACGTACGTGAAAGCAGGCTCATCCAGTCCCTGAAGCAACTAGGGTTAAGTGCCTTACTCACGGGCCTAGCCAAAGCATCACTCTACCGACCATGGGATGTGAACTGGTGACCTTCTCCACACAGAACCTGTAGAACAACACTAGCCTAAGGCAGTGGACTAGTACATTCTGGTATCTTTCCCTGGCTTTTTAATGGGGAAAAAGTTGGCAAATTGTTTATTTTTGGCTGATTGATTAGAGAGAATTATTCCAGGAGTACTTTCTTACACAAGGGTGATACTTCTTACCACCTTAATCACTTCAGCAATTAGGAGATTAAACTAAAGCCATCATGTGCTGTACCTCTAATTACGTAAGACATTTTAAAACTTAAGTCAGCGTTAAAGCTTCTTTGTGAATAAAAACTGCACCAGGACGAGTTAGAAAGATAAGTTACCATTGTAGCCAATTACATTTGTAAATGCAGAGTGCAAATAAAAGATTAGAACAGATACGTTTGTTTATATACGTCTTTAAATTTTTTTAAAAAAAAAAGGTAATATATAGATCTGATCTAAAGACATTTGGCATGAGCACCGAGACACAAAAACCAACCATTTCTGACACTGCCAAGGGCCCCACAGATGCCCCCATTTTGAAAGTATCTCTGTGTTCCTCAGGACCGCTGGTTTAGGCTTGCCGTGACCTTGGGACGTCATTCATTGGCTAAACAGTGGCTACTTTGTTCGTGATGTTCTCAGGGCCCACCGCGACACGGAAGTGTGTTCCGTCTAGTCATCACGCCTGGCTCCGTGCTTCTCCAACCAGACCGCTAAGGTGCCACTGCCGACACTGGCTCACCCGCCTGCCCCTCCTCAAAGCGAAGATAGCTAGTAGCATGCTACTGAGCAAATGCTAAGCATTAACCGATGTCAATCTAAATGTTCTAAAAGTAATACCTTTGCCAAGTGTCCCGTGTTTGAAGATCGGAAACTCTGCAATAATAGAATATTACTGCTTGGGTTTAAGAGGTGTCAGAGTATAAATTATTTTATTTGTAGCATTGACCAAGTACATGGTATAAGAATGAAAATAGGATAGGGGTGGAGTTTGAAGTCCATAAATAAATCCTGTCCATCTTGATATCATACATAAATCTTCTCAATCAGGTATATACATGATTTCTGGATCAGGAGAGCCAGCAGAATGGGAGCTCTGGTTGTCAGGGTACTGTCAACATCTCTGTCTGTTTGCACAGTGAACTGTAATGGTCAAAGGTCAAGGTGTAGGTAGATAAGACGTTCTTGAATTCTTTCAGGGGACAGTAGATGTCACTGCAGCCCGGAATCAACTGATCCTGGAAACATAAAGAGCCGTACATCACTCATTAGATTTAGCAACAAGGGCCACCAGGAGGTGAGTGGATCTGATTTTTTTTCTCGGAGGAAGTCACCAGCCATACCTTGCCCAGGTAAGACACTTTGACAAAGGCGTCCTTGGTGGTGCGATCCTGGTGGAGCTCTAAGGTGATATCTGCAGCGTAGGGGGGCCATTTCATGTCAAAGATCCCCAGCACCATCAGACAGGGAATCAGTGTTGTGTCATGCACTGAGTAGAGGAACAGCTTCCTGGAAAAACAGCCCCACACAGATCTTGGTCTTCCTGTAAAGTTATTTTTTGAGACTAAAATTGCTAATAGTCTGAGGCACAAGACTGGTTATAATGTCCAAAATGGGATGGATCACACTAACACATCATTCATCGTTGTGGCTTCTATTATATCAGTATATAATTTTTATTTTTCAAATCACAAATTTTCCAAGCAGTACTCGTGCAGTGCCTTGTGTCAAAGAATGTAACATCACCCTCTAGTGGAAACGATAAAAAAAAAACAATGAACTTCTGTCTAGAAAAAGTCACATTTGCGCCACGATCCTGATCAGTTTATGCTTTAAGAACCTTGTTTCTCACCTTGAATTTTCAGACGCTGTGTCTTGAATTTTCTCAGCGATGTTGTTAAGCAGCATATGAAGAAGTGGTCCAACGCAGAGCTGAAGGCCTTCTCTACCATCAACAGTGATAAAAGTTCTTTATTCTATTACAGTTTTTCAAAGTTTACAACATTCACTTAAGCACTTGACAAAAGGAAACTAGCTCCTTCACCTATCTATATTTCTGAACTTAACCATCACATTAGCTTCCCAAACAGCATGAGGACTTTGATCATCTCTTTTTCAAGGAACATCTACCACAACCACAAAGCAATTATGTCACACTGTGTCTCCCTTCTCTGACCCCTCTTCCTACTCACGTCTTGCTCGGCTGGTAGATGTGGCAGATCATGTCCACTGCTCTTTGTTCCACTGTGTCTCTCCAGTTGGCCAGCACAGGTGGATTGGGCAGGCCATGTGTCTGCAATAAGCACAAGCATGTGTAGCATAACACCTAAGATATTCACTCAGAGAGAGATTACAATCAGATGCTTTGGAGTACATTGTCCATTAGGAAAGTCACAGGATAAGCATTCCTTAAAATCAGTGGTGGGAAGTTCAGGTTCAGAAAGTAAAAATCCAGACCAAGATGTTGTTTCAACCAAACGGCACTCTGTGACTGTGACTCTTTATGCTCAACTGATTGGCTGAAACAAAATCTTGGTCCGGATTTTTACTTTCTGGACGTGACGTGAATTATCCACCTCTGCTGAAAATAAGTTGAAACGAGCTGACTCCTGTTTTGAAAACTGACATTATAAAAAGGGGCTTCTGGTACCTCTCTGGCCACCATGTCATCCCGGATCTGGATGAAGTCCAGCCTTTGGTGGGGGGCTATGCCCAGGGCACCCTGAATACTCTTCAGGTCAGCGGCAATATCTGGGAGGCGGGATGACTCTGCCCAGCGAGGACTGAAGCGGTGACAGGATTACAGGCAATTCAGAGAGTTATGCAACAGGTAGGAAACGCAGAACTGATTTCGACCTTGACTCACCCTCCAAGAATACTGAGCAGTTTGCAACCATGGAAGTTTGGGTAGAATATTTCACTTTCGGCCGCGGTGGTGAGGATAGTCACTGGTGCTAGTGTAAAAAGAATTCAGAGCTGATGACTGTAACAATTTCTCTGTTGCTTAGCCATCAAGAAATGGAGATGAGTAAACAATAGGAGAGTATGAGGAACCTTTTGTGAAATTACCTTCCTGTTTCTGCTGAAACAGACCAGCCACCAGACATCTGGCAGATTCGATTGTCCGTACAATGTTGGTGGAACGGACACTGCAAGATCATATTAGCCTAATTATTAAATATCCAAACAAGCTCAGTAAATGAGTGTCCCTTGTTTACATGTAGCTTTTAGAGCACTTCTTTTTAAATCCAGAGTTCCAGTTCCAAAAGTTCCTACTTCTAAAACCCAAAATGAACATGAACAGTGAACTCACAAGACTTCAGTGGGGCTGAATCTAGGTGAGAGAAAGGGAACGTCTTGAACATACGTCTTCCTTAGCCTCATACCAAGATCGTATAACTGCTGCATGCCAACAGTGGTCAGCTGACCTGGATACGTACCACCCTGACATAAAAAAGAAGGTCAATGGTTATGAATTACAATGCAGATAAGTAATAATTGTTTTACAGATTTAATATTTCACTACTACCATAGTCAGATTAAAGATGCTTCTAGAAGGACCCTCTGAATGTCAAACAAATTTCCACTGTGTATTTACACAACTTCCCCTGAAATTGCAATGCTGCAATTTTGCTCAAACTCACACTTAAGATGTGGGCTCTGTAGCTGTCCTCTACAGGAGCCGGTGGACGTGGTCCTCCATTCAGGTCCGTCACCACGTAATCCATCTGAGTGTGGACTGGAGTTTCCAGAAGGTTTGGGATCCATTGCGCCTTTTAGAGTGAGAGGAACATAGTGATTAAAATCATTTATAGAGATAACCTAGGAGGTACACTTACTATTAGGACCGGCCCAGAGTGTGCCATAGGCGAGATTGTGTTTCACAGGATATGTAGTGAAATATTAAAACTAGTGTAAATAGCTGAAATGTCACACAATGCAGCCAGAGGTATTTCTTTTGACTTTTTTCACTCACTCTTTTGTTCCCTAATCAAATGGCACCCTAGGCCGTCACCTGTGACGCCCATTGGCTGGGTGGGCCCTGCTTACCAGTGTGAAATATATTTCTGGCCTATCCATTGAAGCAACATGTTCACATTAGCACTTGGACAAATGTCAATAAGCTGGCAAAATAAATTCTTTTCTAGAGCCTGACCCAATAGCCTGAAGCTTACAGGCTGATGAGTTTCACTTTGGGGAGTATTCTTGAAGGTTTCCACCTGCGGGGCACACGCATAGCTTAGGTGTATAAGTACTTTGAAACTGTCATTATTTGTGCGGATTATATGTTTGTGCCCTGCAGTGGATTGGCTTCTCATCTAGGTTTGTGTCATACACAGCGTTTCTGACAATGACACTCCTGTTTCACCAAAGTCCTGCATTTTATAAGAGGTTGCAGAAAATGTACACATGGACAGACAATATTTTCTTCCATTTTGGTCTTCTAGATAGCCTTTTTTACATTCATTGCTGTCTTACGCACTACAAAGTTTACAAATCAGGCAAAACAGTATTCATCCGAGATTAAATCTACAGTAATGATCCATTATTTAATGAACATTATGTAATATTTATGATTATTAATAAGAAGATAAAGAAAAAAAGATAATGATTATTACTGTTATCACTACTGATATTATTGTTATTATTATACTTACTATTATTACTATTGATGATGACAACAGCAACAACAACAACAATAATAATAATAATAATAATAATAATAATATACCACGTATTGAAATATTTGAGTATTTAAGTTAGTAATCTTACCTCCAATACGTCAGGTATGGATTTGAGCGGGGTCCGAGCACCGTGTCGGAACAGCACTTGGACCAGTTTGAGTTCGTACCGAGATCCGTTTGCCAGCAAAGTGCCTCCCGGCTCCGGCTCGCTACATTTATGTGCTAATAGCGCTGAGCCGATGACCACCGAGCCCAAAACGCCAGCTTTAATCCAAGCGGCCGGCATGTGTCTGATGGGGAAGCTGGATAAGGTGCAAGATCAATGCCGTGCCGTACAACCCGCTTCAGCAGGACTTAATGTCCCTATCAACCACAATGTTTTCTTTAGTGTGTATTACTTTCTGTTCATTGTGCAATCACAAATGTCATAATAGCATACCGTTTTTTTCAACATTAACCAACATTAATATCGTGAAGTAAAACGTAGACTTACACAGTACATGACCGTTGTAAGGTTTTATAATAAAAATGCAAATACCTTAATCAAAACCCATATGTAAAGAGTGCCGGTATCTTCTAAATAAAGAAACGTTCAGTGGCAAAGTTTGAGTGTTAACCGTAAACTGCAAGGGTTTAAAGGAATTTCGGTACTTGTAGTTTTTTACAAGGTCATCGCCGAAGCTCCTTACAACGAAACTAAGGACAATGAGCGTGTTCGTTAAACTACGTTCCCCAGAAACATCGGGAAGCGGTGGCATTGTCAGGCGTCACTTCTTATGTTAAAGCCGGTAAATGGACGGATGTCTTCCGGATGATTCATGATACGGCAAGTCATTAGTTTTTTATTTTTTGTTTTAATAAATGTCTTCAAGTTTCAGATTTAATTTCTTCTACTATGAACAGGGCCGTAAGTTCCATATTAACACTGGGAGGGGGGACGAGTGTATCGAAGTCAGAGGTGTGACGTCACTTGCAATTCTGTAGTCTTGCTGTATACAAATAGTTTTTATATACGTTGTTATATTTGCAATATATAAATTGAAAATTATCTTTCCATGTTTACTGTTATTCATCTTCACTATTGGGCTGAATCTGCGGGAATTATTAAAATTATGCACAAATCGCGAGATTCCGGCACGAAAGTCAGGCCCTGCACTGTAGAAAAATGAGCCCACCCCAGGGCCCACTACGGCGCCGCTGTCACTCTCCTGCATCTTGCCTACACTCTCACAAACATCCCAACCTTCCGGAATCACTAACGCCATAGAAGTAAATATAGATTCATTGAGCATCTTCTTAGTAACAAATGGGACTTCCTGTCAGCAGAAAAAGGATATTTTGTTAAATGCGTTCCATTCAGGGCATCACATAATCATTTCACTTCCTGTTCATGTCAGGAAGGGGAGAGTGGGGACGGTTGCAGCACTTTTCCTTCAGTTTCTGTTTATACTGGAAAGACAAAATTTTGGGGAAGCAAAACTCCCCTTGAATTGATCACAGCCAAATTATAATAAAATTATAATCACGGGCAATTATATAACTTTTCTACATTTTATTTACATCTACACTATGCAAATAAAACGACTCTTTCTTGCCCCGCCTTTTCCTTTTGTGTATCCTTATCCTCGCATGACAAAAAGAGAATGATTGCTTCACGACACAGCTAATAGGAACGTATGATGCTGCTCGAGACAGACTGAAAAAGAAAAGAAAAACACGGAGGTTATTGCCTAACGTATACGGTAAATAGTGGTGTGCGATACTGGATGATTTGGTATCAGTCCGATACCAAGTAAATACAGGGCCAGTATCGCCGATACCGATATCGATACTTTTTAATAATTAAGGTGGATGCTTC
>JAODKK010000034.1:10671691-10692794 GCA_026774405.1 Petrocephalus microphthalmus
TGCACAGATTTCTACTTTTGGGAGCGTATAGGAGAGGAATTGGAACAGTATCGATCCCATCACGCTGGTATCGATCCCATACCAAAACCAACGTTGGTATCGATACTATCGATGTTTGGATCGATCCGCCCACCCCTAACGGTAAAGTCACCCTCTAGCTAGCTGCTATAACGTTAAATGCAATGTGCCATTGGCTAGCAAGGGCTCACAGGGATAATTCACCTCACCGCGATCCCTCACTGACTGCGCCTAGCGAGCGCTCTCTGCTTTCTCACTGTATGTCACCAATGTCATTTTTGCACACACCTGTATTATATGCCATCACATTCCATAGAATATATCATGTATTTCGCGTCTGTGTATAACGAAGTTAGTCTTGCTGATCCGATACAAAACCGCAGTGAAAAAGTAGGAGGTGAGGCAGCCAGTCCCTCTGCCTCAGTGAGTCCACGGGATTACTATTGCCGGTATGCTGGCTAAAAATAAAATTAAATTCACTATAGCACTCCGTATTGTTATTAATATTTATTTTTGTTTTGAAAGAGCCAGTGCTTCACCTGACGCAAACCACGAGGCTGATTTTCAATGCATTTTAATGGGAAGCAATGCCAAATTCAGAGGGCATTATTTTTAAAATTCCACAGTAAAACATCTTCAAACTCTGCATATAGTACAGGTAACCATTGCCACTTCGCTTTTACAGAAGACCTGAGTTAGCATCAGTTTTCGCTAACAGAAAGAAAACCGAAGAGGCTTTTCGCTTTTACGAAATAGTTTGTTCATCAATGAGCCAATTATAGATATATCCACACCCCTTTGTTATAAGTTTGTAAGTCATATTTTTATACTGTTTGACCCCTAAATAAAACATAATCGTGGCACGAGAATCTCCAGTAGATTTTTTTAGAAATATTCTTCAGCTTTCTCTCTTGGCAAAGGCGAGCGACTCCCTCCACCCTGGCAAGAAAACTTGGCAGATTCAATCGGCCACCTGTTGCTTAGCTACAAAGTTTTATAGTACTTGTGGCCTTCAACAGAGTGATATATTCATACAGAGCTGAAATAAAATGCCCAACAGAAGCTTTAAGACTAACATGAGGTGCAAATACATCATTAATTTATTACTTGTGTTGATTACATCGTGAAACAACAATTAATATGTGTTATAGTAATATGCTAATGATTACATTCTTACATACTTGTAGTATATGGTAGTGCTGTTTTAAGTTTTCTGTATTAATTGGTATGATTCAATAGGTATTTTTGGGGTCTGGGAACACTCTAAAATTACCTGTACAAATGAATGATATTGGCCTGATATTGAAATTTTCATATGAATGCTGTATTTTCGGATATCAGAGGACACCCGTATTGCCTACTATACTTATATGTCTCTGCATTACATCTGTGGATATGGTCTCCATCCTACTCCTGCTTTATTACTACTCCTACTACCAGGACTACAGCTTGTATGGCTGTTAATAGCCAAAATTTGCTCCTCCTCCTCCCCACCAAAGCAACACAACACAAAATTTCCTTCATATATACATAAATGCTATGGTGCGTTATTGTACCAACCTAGCATTTGGTGTATATAGTGTTTTTAATGACAACAAACAAAGACAGAAGTGACAATAACCATGGAAGAATCAAAGGTGCACATACACGTTAACTGAATTCCCTCTCGCATTTCTGGTATGCAAAAGTGCAAAAAGATTCTGCTTAGTGGAAAGATTTTGGTTATCATTTATTGCTTTTAAAAATGAAAATGTGTTAAAGTGTAATCATGCTCTGAGAAATTCTCTTGTGAACAATAGTACAGTCCTGCCCTGTTTTAATAATAAGTAGCTACAGAGAGATTCTGGCATATTCATACAAAGAACAAATAGTGCAAATGTACACCCCAGTTTTTCTTGATATCAATATTAATTACCAACAAAATGCAAAACAAAACTAATAAAACATGAACAATAATAGTAAAAGTAGAAATACATATTAATGTAAATGTAGAGGAAACATAAAGTCAGGCCTTGTCCACACAGGTATTTTTAAAAATGGTGTTTTTCTCTATTATTAAGAAAAATCTCTGTTCACATGAAAATGTTAAAACGCACTTTCAAGAGCATCTAGCTCTAACCATAAAGCCACGTTGGCCAATCAGAAATCTTATTATCAGTTCTGCTAGCCTAAAAACAGCTAATGTAAACAGTGAAAGGTGCGCTCTCTGACATCAAATAAAGTAGATAACGGCACACACTCTGACGTTATAAACGAAAAACTCAGTTTTTCCCGTCTACACATAGAAGTTGAAAATCGTCACCAAGGACGGAGTCCAGTTCTGTTTCCAGTAACCGTGTTCGGCCAAAAAGGCCAAAAACGCAAAGAAAATCCCGTGTTCTGGTGAACAAGGCCTCAGTAACGGTAACTGGTCTAAGAATTTCAAGAAAATGTCTCCATCTAGTGGTAGCCAGAAAGCCACTTCATAGTTTCTCGCAATTGCTTTGGGTCATTCCTCAAATTAAGATTAACATTTGCAAAACAAAAAGAACACCATTTCTCATTGAGTAACACAAATTTCCAAATGTTTCAGCACATGTGTGCAAGCAGTCTTATACAGTTGTCATCATTTGACATGACTTTCATTTGCTTAAGTCTTGTTGGTCAAAATGGATTATGTAATGTTCCTGGGTATGAACTTCACACTAACACCTGTATATGTAGGCTAAGTGATTATTGTGTTTGTCACCACATGCAAAATAATTCTCCAAAACTGCAGAATGATTCAAGAATACAAGCCATAAATTGCAGTGATTTGGCATTGTTGTAATTTTGATTCTCACAGTACACGATTTTGTTAATACCCCCTTTCTGAATGTTACCGACAGTGCTCCCACCCCTACCCTGATTGATAAGTTTTACTGCTGACACCCCACGCTTTGATTACATTGAACACGTTTCTCTTTCGGCTCCAAAAAAATAGCTCCAATATCCTGCTGAGGGCCCCCCTACCAATGTCGGCCCAGAGGCCCCAGAAGAATTAGTCTACCACTGGTATACATTATTCACATTTGTAAGAATATTCACTCAGTGCTTTGCTGTCTTCTTATCAATACTTACAAACATAGAGTGCCATGCAAAAGTCTTAGGCAAAGAAAATGACGTTTAAATGATCTTCATATTTCTTTTAAATTATGTTTTTACGTCTGTCAAAGTCAGCTTAACTATTTCAAAACCTCTCCTAAAGTCACCTCAGAATTTGCAGCAGCCATCCAGTGTGCCCATGTATTTTATGCTTAGGTCTCTAGCATATCATGTTTGGCTAATCGATACCTCATGACATTATTTCACTAATTAATTAATTGCTAGTGGTGAAATATAACAAATGCAAAAAACTGCTGAGGTGTCCCTAAGGAAAGGTTTGGGAACCATAGCAATGTTCTTCTAGCCATTCAACAAGATATCAGTAACCTTTTGGAGAACTGTATAAATTCTTGTAAGTTTTCATTGTCTTACTGTTAATTTGCATATGTTCTAATGATGAATGTTTTTCTGAGAAGGTATGCCGTTATTACCTAGATAAATAGCTTTAAACGTTTCCTTTGACTGCCTAAGACTTTCACACAGTACTGAATATTAAAATATTGCATATACTTGTAAATTCAAAAGAAAATTTAACTTGCAGTACTTATTGTGTTTTTGCGGTTCTGATTGTAAAGTATAATGTATAATATAATATAATATGAAAAATAAACTTAAAAATTACCATTTTCTAAACCGTTTGTCCTTAACATACTGTACTTACATTCTCTCATATGCTTTATTCAACAAAATAAGCTTTGAAATATTCCATATTAATTAAAATAACCTGTCAAAATCAAATTACAGTCAGTTTAAAATAAAAAAGGAGAAATTCACAGTAATTTGGAAAATTGATATACATGAAATGAAACCCAGTACATCAGGTATAGATACAATGACATTTTTATATACAAAGAAATTTATATGCGAATAAATGGGTTCATATGCTGTACTTCACATGAGTCATAAGTGATGGCAACATACTTTATGATATACAGTATAGCCCTGTTCACCCCGGTCATTGAGTTTTTTTTTGGTCACTTACCTCAATTTTCATAATAATGGTCGATCAAAGTGATTTATTACTCAGCACATATGCATTTCACGACGAGAGATACCACAGAATTAGGTCATTGTTTTTCTGCCTAAGATTTTAGGTTCAAAATGTGCAAACAAGTGCTGACTGCAGTTCTAATTTTTATTTTATAGATGCTGATTCTGTGTTTGTAGATAAATCTTATTATCCTACAATTCAACTGACATGCATGCATCTGATGTTTCGAGAGTTCAGGCTGTTGCACAGTAATCAGAGAACCGCTCATCACAATCAAAAGTACTTTCATGACATTTGCGTTCCTCTTGTCCACATGGTGTCCAGTCAGAGGTATGCTCACAGTCGTCGGGATTGTACAGTGTCTGGGCGTCCCCGGGTCTACACCGCCAAGTCGTCATGCCGCGCCCGGCTGCTGCAGCCACTAGTCTTGCTGGAGCGGCGTTTGTCCTTGAGGAAGCCGTGGGAGAGCAGCTCGGGTGGGCCGCAGCCGTCGGGCACCTCGCCGCCCTGCGAGAAGCTCATCTGCAGGAAGTCCTCCACCTCCAGGTGGTCGCAGCTCTGGTGGCGCTCCGTGGCCAGGTTGACCGAGTTCTGCTGGTGGGCCATCCTGTCGTTGAATAGCTGGCAGCTGGCAGTATGTGGCCTAGCCGCCACCAGGCACTGGTTGAAGTCTGGCGGGGGAGTGCAAGGGATGGACGGATGGGCGGGGCCTTCGGGCTCAGGGGCGATGGCCACCATGGCGCTGGGTTGGCGGTTTAGGGTCCTGGAGGCGGCACAGGCCTTGAGGCACCTCCTCGACTGCTTCCAGGCCAGGTGGTACAGCTCCACCACACTGAGAAAGAGCGAGGCGCTCGCCACCACCAGCATGAAGCAAATGAATATGTTCTTCTCCGTAGGCCGTGACATGTAGCAGTTGACTGTGTTGGGGCAGGGCCACGTATCACATTTATAGAGGGCGTTAAGGAAAATGCCATAGATCATATACTGTATCACTATGAAGGTCACCTCCATGACCGTACGGATCAGAATGCTCAGCACATAGGTCTTGAGCAGCGCCCCCTTCAGGTGAATCTTTGCTGTTCCCTCGCCCTTCCCGGATTCCTTCTCCTCCGGGTAGGCCTTGTCCCCGCCCCCGCCGCGGTCCTCCTCCTCCTGCTCCCGCCGCTTTTCCTCCATGCGCACCGTGTGCATGGCATGTCCCATGTAGATGAGGGAGGGGGTTGAAACAAAAACAATCTGCAGCACCCAGAAGCGGATGTGGGCGATGGGGAAGGCGGCGTCGTAGCACACGTTGGTGCAGCCCGGCTGCTCCGAGTCGCACATGAAGTCGGACTGCTCATCTCCCCAGGAGGACTCGGCCGCCGTGCCCAGCACCAGGATGCGGAAGATGAAGAGGACGGTCAGCCACACTTTGCCCACGGACGTCGAGTGCTCCTGCACTTCTTCAAGGAAGTTCCCCAGGAGACTCCAGTCACCCATCACAGGTCACAGCTGCTTATGACGGCCGCCTGGGCGGCAGGGGAGGTAGAAGAGAAATTACGTCAAAAGCCGTCCAGTGCTCCACTGAAGAGGAGATATTTGTTGGCGGTGTTATAGTGACATATATACGGATGCAGCTATGTCTGTGCTTTGGGATTGCTGTAAGAATGAAAAACAAAGCTGACCTAAAGGGTGACCTAAACCCCCCATGGCTAAGAAAAAGCAATGTAATCCCTTTCATGAACTAATATTTATTTGCTTGCCTGTTTATCTGTTTTCTGTTTGTCTGCTTATATTGAAGTCTCTGATCCCAGCAATGGTACAGAATAGTATCTAAGGAGAGCCCCGCTCTTCACAGAGTCACGCGGCAAGGGGTTTCTCCTACTGGGGGGGGGGGCAGGCATGTCAAGTACCAGTATAAATAGGCCCTCCTTCCCAGTGGGGCCGCTGCAGACTGGTCATCCCAGCAGTCTGCTCACCCCAGCCTGAGAAGGAGATCTTTTCCCACAGCAACTGCTGCTGAAGCTCTGGGAAAGAAGCAAGCATCTGGTCCTGGGACAGTTTAAAAATACGCTAAGAGACCAATAGGTCTTCATTATAATCGCTGGGTTTTTTTTTGGGCCAGTCCTGCAGCCTGTGTATGATATGGATTCCTAAACCCCATTTAGATCAGTGACCAGCTGTCCTGGTTGAGATCATTCGATCTGTACAACTCATGATGCTTCCTGATTTACCACCTACTTTCTGAATGGATTTGACTGTGATTAGCTACTTCTACTGGTTTCCGTCTTTCATGCAGGTATTTAATATTCAATCCCTTCAATAGGTATACGCTTTTGGATTCACAGTAAAAGGGAAATGGACTTTTCTTTTTTTTTTCCTCTGGGATTTAGCAGAGCAAATCAGCCAAGTCCCTTTTGTAAAAACAATGTTCCGCTGCACCCACGTCACACCGGACATGTGGTGGCAACACCACAACCATGGGTTTCACTCTAAATTCGGAAAGAGGCTGATTAGTGTTCCTGGAAAGGGGGGCACTGTCTGGACCCTCTGGGAAGCTGTCACAGCCCCGCCAGAGTTACTGTCGCAGAGTCACCGTCGGAGAGTCCCTGACTCCTGTCTGCTAGGTGGACCAGTCTGATGAAACAAATTTGTATATAGGTATGTAAGTTTATAAGTTGAATCGAATCCTTATTCTACAATATTTTTATTGGCTTTATTGCAGAATATTTTTTATTCTGCAATAAAGCCAATTTTGCGACTTATCTCAAGGCCTAGCTATCCTTCTAAATTAATATATGAAACGAGAAATGCATACATTCTGTTTACATTGTGATTCAATTGTTAAACCATGACAAATAATTTCTTTTCAAAGGCTAGTCAGAACAAATAGAAATAGAAAAAAAATAGATTTTTTCTTGTTACTGTATTCTCTCCTATTATTTTAGAGCTTGTCAGAAATGGTCAGAACATTGTTAGTATTACTTCTTTTGCATGGAAGACAAAATATTAAGAATTTACAAAAGTGATTACAAATAAAAAACATTTCATAAGTAGATAGACTGACAGGTCGCGGTGTACATGGTATCTAAGTCTGTAATACAATGAAAAGAATTCTTACCACCCCAGGTAATGTAGCGCCATCAGAATAAGAGAAATCCATAGGTTTCTAGGTAGCAACACAGTCCCTCCAAAACTGGGCAAGATTCTGAGGGTTTGGCTGCTATGGTTTCGTTGGTTACTCACGAGACAGGGATGAAGACTCGTAAGCTCCCAGCACAGCAGACTAAGCAAACGCAGTGAGTACTTGTGGGTACTTTTTTTTTTTTTTTTTTTTTTGCCGGGGGGGCGGGCGGATGCCTAGTCTGAGTACAGGCATCTGAAATGTCTGCAATGGCCAGCTGTTCAAAGATGTATCATACATGCACCGTAAATATATATATATATATATATATATTTATATCTATATATATATTTTTTTCTAACCTCTACATGCCTGACAAAAAATATTAGGCTGTGACCACTTGTCACTTTGTAACATAATCACTCAATTTGCAAAAGGACGCCCTATTCCTGTCAAGCGCAATGCGACCAAGGGCGCCGGAGCGGGCGCTGCGGCAAAACAAACAGGGTTTTTATTTAACTCACAATCAAAGACCAGAAATAAACTGGATTATAGGGGGAATCAAAAATGGGAGCCAGGGAACAAGGGGAAGCACAGGCAACATGAGGGTCTGGTATTAATGACTGGACGGGGGGGCACGGCACTGAGGAGTACTTTGTATAAAGACAAACGAGGGAACAAACGAGGCAGTTGGAGTGAGTAACACAAGGGTAAGAAGGATAAGGTAGACAAACATGAGCAGGGATGGCTCATTAGGGCCACACTAGGGAGGAAACGCGAGGGGCGGATGGGCGGCCCGTGACAATTCCTTTGGCATGGGGCTGTTTGCGGCTTCATTATTCAGCATGTGTGAATTGATTACTCTCAGTAGGAAACACTAACCTTCATAACTAAAATGGGAATATTTATTATCCTTGTAGAAAAACACAGTATAGGAAGTCTAGAATAGTGCCTTTCTGTACATTTTTTGAAGGATGACACCGGAAACCTACTTCATTAGCGGTCATTTATATGCGATACATTTTAACATAGGCTAGTATAACAAGCAGAGTGGAATGGAAGTTGGTTGGCTGCCCATATTCATGTCACACACATTCTCAGCTTCCGAATCCCAGATTCCCTGCAACATGGGAGGAGAGGACACAGATGTACAACTATTTTAAGTCTGCTGTTTTTAGTGGTGTCTTGTTTTTTTTTTTTTTTCTTCATCAATGAAGTAATCTCCAAAAATATAATTTCCTGTTGCCTTTTTAAGAAATCAGCCTCTTTAACAAAGAAGAGGAAGGAAGGTGTGGCTTACTGTCTGATTAAAAGTTCAACATTAATGAAAATAATAAATAAATAGAACAAAGTACCAATTAAACTTTGACTAAAACATATTGAACTTAGTAAATTTTAGTCAAATTGTTCATTTTATTTGACTTTTTTGGGTCAGTTAGAGGGGGAGTGATCTGTAAAGAGGTTTTTTGTTACAATAACCTTGTTGTTAGTTCAATGGGTGTGGTGTAGCACTAAAAATAAAAATAAAAAACAAACTTCATTGGTCTGAAAGTTACTGCATCCTCTTACCCTTTATAAACAGGAACCTGAGCAGAAAATGATTTATATACTTAAAGATTTATATAGACTTATGTAGTTTACGTACTGAATACTGAATCTAAACTTAAACAACGTTAGTTAAAGTAAATAGTAATTGGGCCTATGCAATACAGATGACAGACCTGTTAAAAGTCTGTTAAAAGGTCTAATAAGGTTATACTGATAACCCCAAAACTGTATTTAATTACCGCACATTCTGCTTCCATGCAGAATTTGCACAAATCTTTCCCCACCAATCAGGTGATTAGCTGTCTTTCTATTGTCTTTAAATTTCATGATTATATTATGTTTATATGTCTCTCTAGTATTTGTATTCTATTTCTTATTTCTCATATGCACTATGGCCAATGAGAATGATGACTCTGTGCATCGTATATTCAAAGCTGTCCACAAAAGATACTCTGATTCTAAGACCCTTTAAAAGTGAACTGAAAACAGATGGAGACAAATATAAACCAAAAAAGAATGGAAACAGAAGAGTTAAGAGGACAGAAATGACTGTCAGCTCAGCGGGCTTTTCCGTGACCCGCCACATCTCACCTGAGAGAGAAACGGCTGTGCCTTTCTCAGGGAAAACACAAATGACTAAAAGCTTACCAGGAAAGGGGCGAAACAATGACCTGAGTGGTGTGTGGAGCCAACCGTAGTTGGCATCTGGTGGAAAGTGCCAGAAAATATTTCTCTGGACACGTAGCCTAATGAATCACAGGGGGACAGAACAGTCCTCAGATGGCACCATCCTGGCTTTTCCAAGAGCAAAGTGACAGTCTGAAGCTGTAGCGTGGTGAAATTATTCACTATTAATGATTGCATTTTAACGGCAATCAATGGAATCGGAAGCATATTTCTTAGGTTGCTATGCAGACACACTTAAGGGAAGTTGGAGGCCTAAGCCTGGACCCCCCAACACTTTTTTTGTTTTATTGCTCAGTTCCCCGCTTCAGGCGGGATAGTGAAACAGCAGGGGGCAGGGTTGCCCCACTCCTCTCGCGGAGCTGTTTGGGCTTTCAGCTGTACGCACTCTTTCACACCTGCATATCCATAATAATTGGATTAACTGATTCAATATATATCACTGAATACTAATAATATTTTATTTATATAAGCATATTATTTTTTTATTTTTTTCTAAGTTCAATTTGGCAAATTTATCTCAGCACCCCTTTACCCTCCCTTTTCCTCTTATATACCCTTAGCTGTCCCTGCCGGGGTCCACGGCTTCTCTGCCCGATGCGCTATGGTTCTGACATTTTGGCACGTCAGGCATTTTGCCAGTATGGCAGAGTGTCCCGCTCGGCCAGCTGTGGAGAGTGACGTGAAGCCGGGCACCTCTCTGGCCGCACCATAAGTGGCTCTCCTCTCCGCGACATGTTCGGCAAGCCTCCCTTCATCCATAAATATTTAGAAAGCGCACTCATTCGTTCCGAGTGCGAGGACAGCGTGGTTCCCGTTCAAGTATTTACAGGAAGGGAACGCGCGCAGCAATCTCCCTTTGGGCCCAGAGCCCCGTGGGGGGCGGTGGAGCAGACTCACGCTCCAGTTCCCATGGCAACCCAGGTCATGTGTCCCTGGAATGATGTGAACCTCCTCTTTGGAAACCAAGTTGCTGTCTGGTGTTAAAGGTCAGCTCTGGTGTCTTAAAATCTCATATACTCTGAGACAGGGGAAGTGAGAAACACCCGGAAATATCATATATGACAGAGGTAAATGAAAAGATGTTTTAATATTTCTTATGTATGTATCTTGACAGGAAAGGCCAATATTGGTCCAATGGCAGGTCTTCAGTAACCAAACAAAGAATGATATATTTTTCCTGTTCCACAAAAAAGCTGAGATGAAACATGTCATTTGTTCTCCACTGGACACCGGCATTTACTGCGGGAACTTTCTTCCATGACTGTCTAAATGAAGATGTGAAGTTAAACAGATGGGGAAGTAACCCTAAAGGCAAACAGGCAAAGTGCACTCTAAGAACTCATACGGTAAATTCAATGGTAAAATTTAGATTTAGTTTAAGCACCCATATCAGTCATTGATATTGTCGAACATGAGCTCTAAAGACACGCTTGTGAAATATACCTACAAACACGCACTCCTTCATGACTTGAACTATGCCCTCTCTCAACACGCAGCCCGGCACACCCTTTGCATCTGTCTCATCATTTCTTGCGACCCTATGATGTGCCGGACACGCAGATGCCTGAACACGCGCCCACACAAACATGCATCCCAAAGTAGAGTCCCGGGCAATCTCGGGTAATTTCTAATTAGCCGCGATGCAGGGAGAGAAGCCCCAGTATCACAGCGCAGCCGGTGGGCGCCGTCGAGCAGCTCGACAGAGAAGCGGCATGTGAAGGAATCAGAGGGTCCACTACATTTCCTATGACAACTCTCCCTGGAGGGAGAGCTGGTAATTACCTGCGGGGCTGCGGCTGGCTTGGCGGTGATGCTGCGGGCTGCCTCGTCTCAGAGGTTTCCCTTTCCAGGGGGAGTCCGGGGAGAGCTCCCCAGTGGGAGAGGGTGCGCTGGTGGTGGTGGTGGTGGTGGAGCTCGGGAGCTCGCCGGCGACTGACGAGCAACAGCAGCTGCCCACGGCCGACTGTTATTTACAGCAGCGCTTGGCTTTCCGGGGATATAGATGCAATCTAACGCCGGGGGTATTGTAAGAAATGTCGGGCATTGCTGGAGCACTTCCTCACCCCCCCCCTCCCCCCCAATGCCACCCCTCCTGTCATTCCCTCAGTCCTCCTCCTCCGCTCCTTGTCGTCGCCTCCGGGCATCGCCTCCTGTTTCCCCCCGCCCGTCGGCCGCGTTGCAGTCCCGGGTCCTGCGCTCCCATCAGAAGAATACCTGCGGAGCACCAGAGGAAGCGAGATTGTGCTGGAAAACAATGCAGAACCTCGGGCCCTCGGCCGGCCCATCCAGCCGCCGGCTGCTATTTAATTTCTCGCTATTTTCTTCTTTATTATTAACTTTTGTTTAGCAGCATGAGCTCAAGATGGGGAATAAACAATGTTTGTGTATGTGGGGGGGGTTATGTATATATTACATTGTGGGGACTGGCACAATGTGATAAAAATCTGTTATTTTGACTCTGTGGGAAAAAAAATTTCAGTTCCCTCAAGGGGAAACTCTTTTTCATAATAATCTATGAATACAGTTTATTATGGTTAAGGTTCGAGCTGGGTAGGGGTTAAGGTTGTCATAGATTTGGGTTATGTCCATAGAAATGAATGGAGATTCTTCACACAGATTTAGATACCTCATTTCTGTATGTGTGCATACATTTAATTATATTTAAAATTCAAGAACAAATTTATTTTCCTCAGTTTAAAAATCATAAATGAATAACTTAAATACAACTCTGTCTCTCTTTTGATAGGTCTCCTTAGATTACTACATGTGAGGTGGCTTTCTTAAATCAACACCGGGATTTTTGTTGCTGTGTTATCATTGCTATTTGATAGTTAAACTAAAGCCATTTTGCCAATATGTGTGGCCCACAATGCCACACAAACATACCTCCCCAAGGATGAGAAAACAGCAGTTTTATGACCAGGGGTCTCGGAAGATGAAGCCAGGATGCCCACTTGTTCAGTGTGAATGGCAAATGATTCTGTAAAAGTTTCTTTATTCTAAAACCTGAAGGACTGATACAGTTTAATAAAACAGATCAGGAGCCATGAGGCGTCTAAATGTTATTTTTTAATGTCGATATCGTCCTCCGTCTGTGCTCAGGGCCTCATATTATGGATGCAGCTGCAAATAGATTGCAGTAAAAGTCCCCACTTCAGATTATATTCATTCATTTTCGTAACTTGTGCAGGTAATTATTCTGAGCTGTCGTGATATTGCACCCAGGTTTACAGAGTGCCAGACTGAAGGTGTATTTTGCAAGCCGTATCTCATTGGCTGTAGCAAATAAAAAAATCATTGATGTAACTGAGGGACAAGGACATGCTGAACCTTCAAACTGCAGCATATAAAACATGCCTGCAGAATTTTTTTATTTACAGATTACATCTGTAAGACCACATCTGGCAGGACACTGGGTCATACCTGCAGGACCTTGGGTCCAATTCCTGCTCCCAGCTCTTTTCTCTGTATCTTTGTGGCTTGTGCAAGTTTCTGTCCATAGCTCAAAGACATGATGGATCTGTGTCTTCATATGGCACATAGTGTTTGAGTAATAGACTGGTATTCCATCCAAGGGGTGCTGTACCCTGTGCTTCTGGGGATATACCCTAGGCTCACTGTGACCCAACAATGGTGTAAAGGAAATTGCTGCATGGATGCACACACGATCCTCAGCAGGTCTCCTGCAGCTGTGAATATACCATCTTTAATGTTGTAATTCTCTATGCCGGTGTTTCCCGATCCGGTCCTTGGGAACTCACAGATAGTCTGTGGTTTTGCTCCCTCCCAGCTCTGTGTAGGGAGCAAAGATGGGAGCTTGGAGGGAGCAAAATTATGGACCAACTGTGGGTCCCCAAGGACCAGATTAGGAAACAGTGCTCCATTCTGTTCCTTTGGAAGAATGTTGTTGCAGAAATGCATTGTGCTTTATACAGCTTGTTCATGATGTTTCTACCTTTCAATTCACAGAGGGCTATGTTCTCCCCCGTCACTAAATAGCCCGAAAGACAATGGCTGGAATTTCTTACAAAGACAGCTGATGGAATCCCTGGAGGTGCTGGGAACACTAAGCAGAAGTAACTGGAAGCCAGCCTAGAACTCGCTGAGAGGGAGAGGCAGGGGCTGGCTGTCACAGACGAGGCTTCCTGTTCCCATGCACTCCTCCCTCCTCCTGTACCGTAAGGGAGGGCCTGCCAGGACAGGGCCTGCTAGCAGCACGCAGGGTTACAAGCTGGCCGATAGCCTCAGCGTTCAGGTCGTGCTATGAAAGGAAAAGGCGGTCACATGACCCGGGTTTTGGTGGGGACTGGTGTTAATGAGGAATCAGTCACAGTCACGCCTCGGAGTGAGAATGTTCATCAGCCCCGGTCTGAAAAATCAGCCAGGTTTTTTTCTTATACCATACCCCACCTGGGTGTTTTTTAGTTCCCGGATTTCTCGTAATAAAACTCACTGTATAAACATGTCCGTGTTCGAATGGCTTGGTCACTATTCTGTAAGCTTGACAAAAATGCCCCCCCCCCATCCTCTTTAAACAGAGATGGGTGACATACCAGTGGACGTGTGACTAAATGCTGGCCCACTTGTCACCTCTTTGACTCCCAACACCTTCCTTATCTTCTCACTCCAGCGCTGGTCATGAGAATGGTGATTAAATAGCTTCATTTAATTCAGGGCTGTTCCAAATTTCAAGTTCATCGGAGGCTCCAGGTGAATTAGCACGAGTTTGAAAACGTGCATATTGGTCGATGTGAGGATTTGGCATCATACGTCACTATCTTAGACATTTTTTAAACGTGTTTAAAAATTACATTTACTGTGAACATACTTATCATTGGCAAATGGAGGCTAGCTTAATCTCAGTTGAGTTGATGTGTGTTAACTGAGTGGTGGCCTTGTGCTGTAAGAAGACACCTGAGTCTGATTTCTGTGGCTGACATTAATTACTAATTACTAATTTACTATGTTTGCATCACCATTTTGACCGTGTATTTCTAAAAATACAAATGAGTTAGATCAAAGGCAGCAAACTCAAATTATGTATGACTGATGCTGTATGTTTTTAATTTCTAATATGATTTTTAGTATGAAACTTAATAATGCTGTAATAGGAATGAACATCGGTTTTCACTCGAGCCTATTTTAAAAAGTGTGGATATCAAATAAAAATATTAAATATATGTAAACTGAGAGAATCGGGCTGGGTCTAACCAGAGACAGGCATTCATTACTTGTTGTTGGCAATTTAGCTACACTCATTCAAAGCAATTTGGTGTATATGGGCATTAGCACTTTCTAGTGATAGTGTGTCAAATGTAAATTTTCCCATACACTTTCAAAATGTCAGCCTCCCTTCCTTATCCTCCTTTTCGCGGTGTGCTACCAAGTCACCTCGTCCTTTTCGCCTCTCCAAAATAATAGAAAGTAAAAGCTGGCTTTCGCCGATTAGCATTCAAAGCGTTTACTTGATCTGAAAAACAACGCTGTCTTTCCTGACATTTGGTGGTGGCTGGGACCCGTCATCGTCAAATAAAACCGAAAATGTGTCTCTTACAGAGTCCCTTCAGCTACAGTTTCTGGCGGCAACTCGTGAAATGCGCTAACAGTGCAGTGTTTACGCGAAGCACACGTGAGCCGTCTCGAGCCTAAGATGTGGGCTCTCTCATGATTTCTGGGTTTATTTGAAGAACCGCTCAAGGTCATTGCTGTCCCAGTGAAGGTCATTACAGGCACCCTTTGCGGTGAAACCTGAGACATACTACAGTGCCGCTTCAGGTGGATCGAGCCGCAGCTGATGCAATCCCGCAGAAACCTCTGTCGCTCCGCTCACCCTCATATCCACATAATGAACTCTGATCCAACACCGCCCTGCTTCCACCTTCACTTATGCGGGATTAGGTTTGATGTGAGCTCTTCCACGCGCTCACACTCTTTGCAACAATGTGACAGTATCATGCAATATTAATAAACAGAGGGAGACAAAAAGACAGAAATATACACAGATTTTTATCAGATTTTGCTGCCTTTCAAAGTCTTCTGATCATCGTGGGGCTGTGGTCCTTATTCCTGGTGAATTTGTGGGACATCTGTCGGACTAAGAAAGAAAAGCTCTTGTTCAGGAGGTTTCATTTTATCAGAAAGGAGAATGGTCTGCATGTTGAGAAAGTGTTGCTTTCTAACATATATAGATAAATAAGATGCATAGATAGAAGAGTTCGATATTGATGTTTTGATTATTTAGATGCAAAGGTCTTATTTATTGATGGGGATGAATTAATCCAGATTAAAAGGCCCCTGGACAGATATTTTATTAATCCCAAAGAAAATAGCAGGTTTTCAGTGGCCGAATACAGACGTTTAGAGAGTAAAAAACCTTTAAACGTTAACAGATAATAGCAATGAATAACAGATAAACAATGATAAACAATAACATAGAATGTCTGGGAAAGTATGGAATGGGATTCCATAGTAATGGTTCAGATATAAAATATTATATATATAAAATATGAAAAAATTTGTCTTCCCCATACATCTGAGTTCCTGATATTTCCAATATTAGGCTTCTGCATTTGAAGATATATAGTGGCTCTAACACGATCACAGCTTAATCAGTGAGCATTAGGTGCGAGTGCGTGTGTGTGTGTGTGTTTCGGGGAGCTCCCTGCTCTGCGCAGGCAGGGCGACAGATGCAGCAGCATCCTTCGCCATTCATCACGGCCTATTTTTAAAACGGAGGCCGCGCGAGTACAGCATCGGAGTGTGACGACGACACTTCAGAGGTGCGGGTTACATACTGACAAAGTGTGCCTCGCTTAGGGAGCCGGCCGCGTACACAGCCCTCTATCAGCGGCCCGACGTGAACCCGACCCTCTTCTGGTGCCGGTGCGATGAGCGGTCAGAGGGGGCTCTCGGGGGGTGTCTGGGAATACTACGCCGACAGTTGATGCATACCGCAGGCATGGATATTATTTTGGTGTTGGATGATAACCTTTCGTTGTTACTGGTCATGAAGAAGGGGGAACACATTTTCTAAGCAGTATTACTGGGGGAAAGAGGCTTGGAAGCTCAACGTGGGAAGAATTATTCTGCACCGTTCACAACTGCCTGATTTAACCCAATGGGAACCAGTGAAAGGGATTCTGGGACTGAGTTCAACAGCTCAAGATAATCCCCCATTCCTCTAGACATTAATTAGGGGATTTCTGGTCAGATTAAGGATGGAAAGGCTACTCTCCTATCACCCCCAAGCCTTGGACTGAGCACCATCTTCCCAGCATCTCCTCTGGCTCCTCAGTCTCGGCACAAGACTCCACAACGTCGACCCCATGCGAAGTGTCGTTAAATATGACCTAGAAACAGAAATAGGAAAAACCCCCATTTCCACTTCCTGTCTGATTGGAGGGAACAATTGATCTTCCTGGGGCCTCTTTATCTATCCCCACCCTGTCTAACCGGCTGTAAGATTTAGTGCCCCTCTGGCACCATGATGGAGCCACTGTTGGACCAACTTCCTGGAGGGAGGCGGGGGGGCATGAGCTGTGCCCAAAGGTTCTTGCCCGAGTAGAGATTCCAGGCAGCTGCTAAGACCCTCTCCAGTACCTTCAATGTGTCGAAATCCATGCACTCAATAGCACTGGCTTTAAACATCAAAAAGTACTTGCATGAACAGATTACATATTTACAGTCCAGATTTATACTGAGGAGTGACACAGAATTCACTATGTGCTGTACACTAATGTTATATACATTTACATTACATTCATTTAGCAGACACTGTTGTTCAAAGCAACCTACACACGAAGAACACACCCAGCAATCCAGGAGAAGACGAGGTAAGGGTCTTGTTCAAGCAACTTACACGAGTCCCTCATGCTCTACAATATGCCATCATGTAAGGTAATTCCTGCTTGTAGTTAAATGATCACATGATTCATATTTCAGCACAATGCAGATTTTGAGGTACACAAAATGAACAAGAGAAAACTTGATCTGAAGGAAAAGTCACTTCCTCAACTTACAAGAAGGGAGACCTTGCTTTTGAGCTGATAGTTGTGAACAGAGTTGTTTTACACGTTTTATTAAAACACAATCACAATTTCAGGAAACGCAAACACATGTGCTCAGCAATGGGGTCACCCTTCCTGACATTGAAAATGACATGCATTCTCTTTTTAAGGGAAAGTTTCCCATTCATAAGCTATGCAGTTGCTGAGCTATCTCAAGATCTTTAATCCTCTAATAACAGTCTGTGTTGGCCCTCAGGGAACTACTGAAATCAGAAGTGACTGGGAAATATAAATTCCAGACAACATATATTTGGAAGACCAGCTGGAATTGGAGGACTCTTAAGGACTCTTAAAAAGACGGCGATTTATTTACAACTAAACAATCTTAGACTTGAAAGAGAAACCCATTACAGATACACAGGTAGTGTTAGTGCTATTAACTGTGACACAGTTAAAAAAGAAAATTAAGCATCACACTCTGGACACACTAGTTTAGTAATTTCCCTATTTTGTCTTATCTAAGATTGCTGATGGGCTGGCAAAATTTTATTAACGCTGATGTCATTTCTACAACAGGGAAACATGTGTTGGCATGTACGTGCTGGCCTACTTCCCTCCTTATCCCTGGGATTTTAGGCTCAAATAAACACCTGCAAAATGAGTAAGTTCACCTGGCTGCCACAACGCTGGTATGAAATTTTCAAATAAACAAATATACCAGCTGTATCCGAGACCACAGCAGGTAAAAGAACAACAGACAAATGCATCTGAATATGTGAATTTTCGTTAACGTGGCTTAAAATTGCTTTTGTTTTCAGTTCAGTATTTTCCTGGCATCATTTTAGAAAACCTTTTTCAAATGTCTCCCTCTCCTCTCCCCTAAATCATTTCAGGAAATTGAACCCACCCAGTAATACATAATAATAATTATGGCTGCCAAAAAAGAATAATTTGTGTCTAACATGCATTCATCACAGTGCTAGGTCAGAGGCACACTCGGCACCGGAAATCATGTTATGGCAGATAGTCTGAGATGCTGGAAGGTTTAGCGTGGTCTTTTAAAAATCATTTTAACACTCTTTCTCGCAGCGGACATGGAGAGTGTTGGACGAAAAATCCCCCCTAATAAAAAGAGTAGGACAATTGATCGAGTTTGAAGTGGTGATTTTTTGAAGCTGTTGAAATAGAATGTATTATGGCCAGATCCATAATTTCTCGCAATCAGTAGGGAATGGTCACATGACTTTGAACCTATCAGATGGCTACACATGACCAGACATATCCTCCACAGTTGGGACAGTACCATTTCAATGACCCATGGGTCACTTCCAACAAGCTTCTGTCACTTTGGCCTATTGCGGGCCTATCCTGCCCCCCCCCCCTCCCCCAAAAGTTTAGGTGGCATTTCATGGATCCCTTTCTTCTTGCTGGACGTCAGCAAAATGTCCCCAAGGACACGAAACGTGCAGCATGACCATTCACAGGCAGATCGATGGAAGATACCTTTGTTGTGGGTTATTATATGTTCATCCCCGCGATCCGGGCTCACGGCTCGGCGCCTCGCCTCAATGAGCCCCGGGCTCGCCGTTATGACATCATGTCTTTGTGCGAAATCCCGACGCCATTCACAGTCCTGCGGGAGGCTTAGCACGCGGCCGCCTGCTGTACCAACAAGTAGTGCATGTAAAGGGGGATGCCAGTGTCACTCTGCTACTGGGGAAAGTACTGTCCTCCCTTTGTGCTCATACATCACAGAGCTTCCTCTACCGTATGTTACTCTGCATTTCCTGGTGATCCCCTGCCTGACGAAGAGTAATATTTAAATAATATTTCAAATTTAGGCTATTTGGTGCAATCTAATAGTTAGCTTTGTATTGCTATTTTTATTTTGCTTTTTAGATATCTGGTGGCGTGGTGCATGACTTTGTGGGTTCAGAGGCTGTACCTGTACCTGGAAGGTTGCTGGTTCAAGTCCCATTAATGACTGTACCCTTGAGCAAGGCCCTTAACCCCCAGTTGCTCTGGCTTGCCCTGCTTTCTGAAAAATATGGTCCACTTTGTATAAAAATAAACGTCATTATGATTTGCTAGCTGACCTTCTTCAAAGACCCATCATAATGTTCTGCTTTACAGTAATTTTGAACATTACATTTTCAGCTAGCACCCCTGCTTCAGACCTCTTGGAACGTGGCTTTGATTTCCACTACTACTCCTGTGTATGGATTCTGGATGATCTTCTGTGGTGCAGGGAATGGATGGATCATCTGTATACTTGAATGTGACCCCACTAGTGTTGCTTTGGAAGAAATAAACCATTAAAGTCCAGCCCTACACCAGCTATTTAAACTGGCGTGTGTTTTGTATTCATACCACCCTTGATGGCTGTGGAATGGTAGACTGTGAAATTTGACAGGCATGGAAGAAACTCATTTTTTGAAGCTGAAAATTGCACTGCCACATCCAGTGGTTTATGGTGAAATGACTGTTCGAGCTCAGCAGCAAAGACGAATTAACTGAGCCAATAAAACCAGCGTGCAAAGTGTCTATTAGGCTGAAATCCTTCTCATATTTCAGGATAGGGTCACACCCATTGGAACTTACAGTCCAGTTTAGTTTATACATGTCCATTCTGTAATGTACAATTTTACATTGTACATTGCTTTACTTCAATTCAATTCAATTCAATTCAGTTTGATTAAATTCGATTCAATTCAGTTCAACTCAATTCAATTCCATCTTTATTGAATCCCCCTACTTCATGCTTGTAAAATAAAGGAACCGTCTGTTCATCTTTTGCATATCGCTGTCAGGGACATAGCCAGGATTTTTAAAATACCAAGGTCAAAAGTGTCAGCCCTTCATAGGTAAGCTCCACAATGGATCATGGTTACTGGAGATGCAGAAAAATACTGAAGTGTCCTCAGTGGTAGGTATGGGCATGATTGCTGTATTTGTTGACTAATTAGTAATTTAAAGCCCATAATGAAAGCTGATCTCAGAAAAAATGAATATAGAAGTACAATGTATAGCTAAAATAAATGTCTCCATAAAATAGTTTATGAAAACAGTAAATCAAAATAATAGTGTGTCTTTGTGTAAAGTATATTATTCTAGGCAACATAATCCTTGATATTTATTCAGTATGTCAGAGGAACACTTGACTTTTAAAATGTTTGTAAACTCATGTCCTGAATCTATAAATATGTTTGTTAAACCGACTTTCCGGAGAATGAAAAATATGAGCGGCGCGGTCTGTGATATCTCGATCCCTTCATATACCGAAAGCTTGTGAGTTAGACGCTGTGCAGGGTGGCAGTGTTATACCACTCTGGGTAAACACTCCGTCTGCGCAGGATAAAGCATTAGCCAGCTCGCTCGCATGGCTACTTTTCCCCCCTTGTAAAAACGGTTGCCCTGGAACAATATATCAACAGTTTGGATAGAACACAAACGATTGCTTTCTTTAAAATAAACCTTTCCCACATTACAATGCAAATGTGTGTAATTCAATTACACATGTTCTTTCTTCCCGAGCCGCTGGAGTAGATGGAATTCTGTGCATGTCACAAATTAAAGTACCGCTGTTTAAATCTAGTGTTTTGTTTCTTTTATTATTTTTCTTGCACT
>JAODKK010000034.1:10705766-10716651 GCA_026774405.1 Petrocephalus microphthalmus
GTAAATCGGGGACTACCTGTAATTTAAGCTGGTCAGTACAACCCCCCCTTCCTCAAATAATCACTGATGGGAGGAAACCTCAACCCTCCCAATGTTCAACCAAAAGTTACACCCTTGCCACTATGCTCAGTTTTGAACAAAACGCGTGCGATTTACCCACCTGCTACTCATTCAGGCGGACGACCGGAGTCCATTTTCTCAGTTTGAGTGTCAGCGGAGTTATCGTGTTGCACCTTTGCAGGCCAGTGTGGGTGGCGTCTCTGTTATGCAGTCCCAGAAACACCTGTGTGCACTAGCAGCGTTGAACTTGAAGAGTTCTGTCTGGTTGGCTGCTGATAGCTGCAGTGAATCCTTCCAAAGCTGGGCTGGATCTGTTTAAGGCTGCGTTTATATAAGGCTGCTCAATAAGCCTCCAGGTGGCACACAGTGGCTCCGCCTGTTATTAGGCCTCATGTCCTCAAAATATCTAGCTGTGCTGTGAAAGTGGGCTACACGTTGTGTAGCGAGCGGCTGTCACCTCCCAGCTCCGGAGCTGCCGCAGATCTCGCTGTAGGCATGTTCTCCATTTCTTCGTGACAGCCTGTTCCCGCTATAGCGCGGTTTCCTCTTTCGTCCCGCAGACGACGTTTCAAGGAAAAGTGAGGATCCGAGTTTGCCCTTACGTGACTCTTCATACGAACTACGTCCAGTCGTATACCTGGTGATTTCCATCGCAGACTCAGAGCAGCAAATTCCCTGAACTCATTAGGTCCATGACCTAAAGGCAGGCTTCCTCATCATATGTTATTGTATTGGAAACCAAAACTGTCCAACGAAAAACTTTTGCTAAATGTCCAAATCTCCAATCTCCGAAACTCACTAAGTAATAGAAATTTTCTTGAAAACATACCCTGTGGACTGAGTGAGTTTTTAGGAATTCGCTCTTCAAACGAAAAATGGAATTTAGACAACTGTTTACTGGAGCGAAAGCTCATTCAGTCAACTATTTTTTCTGTCATTTTCATTTATATGTAAAATTAGTTTCCCTCTGGATATTGTTATTAATGCTTTGTCAACACAAGCTGGACTGACAACAAGTTCTAAGTCTCCACTTTCATCCATTGGAATGTTCTGTGCCCTCAGAACAGCTTTTGGATAAAGGCCTTTATTTATCCACATTTATCCACAAACAACACAGTATTCTTATTCAACAAATAACAGACATTTCAATGAGGACTGTGTTGTACCCCTAACGGTAACCAGGGTACATGTAAACACAAACAATGCTACAACCAGGAAAAGAATAGGACTCCTGACTATGGAAACATTCAGACTGACAGTCTGTATAATTGGATCAATTAGAGTCTTATGACTGCTTTTCATAGGTCTACAGCAAATCCTGGGGATCTGGGATATTGCATTTCTCCAGTCCTTAATTACTATGCCAGTCTATACACCATCAATAAGCCAGGTAATGTATCCAAGGAAACAAGAGCATGTTATTCCCTTTGGAAAAAGACTTGCTTGCATAGCAATGCTCTTGTTTTAATCTTGTCTTTTTTAATAAATAGAAAATTCTTAATCTTTATTGATTCTAAGAGCCCGGAGGGGAGATTTCACAGGGTTTTGAAGGCTTTGAGTTCTCCTCACTTTAGTTTCCTGTCAGGGTCCTGCTCATAACTCTCCCATTTGTCCACATTGACTGAGTGGCCACAGGCGGCCCCTCGTCACTATTATCTTACATGGCAGCTGTGTGGCGGTGCCACCTTGGCTCTGTCCCTTAAGGTCTGCTGCCGGCTCTTTCCCTTAATCCACAACCCAGTGCTAGCCTATGATGCAAACCAGCTGGCAATCAGCCACCTAACACCCAACAAATGGTGCTGCTGAGAGGCAGGGACATATACAGGGGTGGGGCCAATGGGGCACTGTCCCCAGCTGAAAGTTGATTGGCCCCCAGCATGCCCCACCCTTCCCTGACAATCGGCAATTTAAAGCACCTCATTGGCTAATGATAAAGTTAGCCCCCAGCTCAAAGAAATCCCAGCATCGCCTCGACTGGGAAGACAATTCGAACCTTTCATCTGATTACATTGATATGATTGGCTGACTTTTGGGTATGATGGAGCTAGAGAGTTAACTTAAGCCTTGCCAATACATAAAAGGCAAACAGAAACAAAGATTTCTTGCCATGTGTCTGTTCCTCCATCGGAGATTTCCCTCCCTGCGCCGCTCGGGGACACAGAGGGACTCAGATATGTAATTACTTTTTCACTTGGCAGAGCAGAGACATGAGCCCGATTAGAAGGAATTGGGATCGGCGCAAAGGAAGCGGCTTCGCTCAATCAACCAGATGGAAAATCAGTCATATGGAGGGATGACTTTTCTATTTAGATAGAAAATCAGTCATCTGGAAAAAGCAACCTGTCTGCTTGATATGAGATGTAATCCTTCATGCCATGACTGAAAGCAGTCAAGTTCACTTTAAGCAAAGAGGAGGCAAAATGTGTGACTGGCCAAGATTCCTCAACCAGCATTGCGTGTTAACATTCATGTGCCAACTCACCACCAAAAAGGCCATACACCACACACACTCAAACACACTCAAACAGAGTGCATTGTGCACGTGCACTCGAATGACAAGGACACACAGGCAATCTAGTGAAGAAGCCGCATGCAGGGAACCAAAGAAACTATTAAATGCCCTTTGTTGCTGGAAATTACATTATTAGCTCTACTCTGCATGTAAATTATAAAAAGCAATCCAGGAAATTGGGAGCCCAATCTGATTTGAAAAAAAAACCTTGTTATGACCAAAAAAAAGAAATTGAAACAGGAAATTTAATTAGATATTTAAATAAGTTTTGCAAACAACAAAAAGGCTATAGCCCAGAAGAAAAATGCTGACTGTTATAAAAATTTCCAGTGCTGTTTCATGAGCAGAGCTCTGGTGAAAATATACTAAGTATATCATATTTATCTAAATAATCCTCTGCTCAAATCTGGTTCTCATCTAAAAGGGCAATGATTGCAGAGAGAGAGAAAAAGAGAGAGAGGGAGTGAGAAAATAACTTTCTGGATAACCTTTTTTATAAAGAGCATGGGTATAGGTAAGGGGTGGAGGAATAGATCAATGTTCAGAAAGTGGTTAATTATAGTTGCGGGGGTTTAAGAAATGGCATTAAAGCAAAGCAAAGTGGATGGAGAAGTACTCTGTTTTATTCTGAGGCATGCGTTTTTTTTTTTTTCAAATAAAAGTGACAGAACAGAATAATTAAGACTAAGATAAAGACTGTAACACAAAAGATCTATCTTGCTATGTCTAATTTAACCTCCATTACCAGCCCGCTCTTTCTCTAATTAATGGGGGGTAATGTGGAGAGGAGCCTTGAGCGTTAGCAAGTCTTACTATTTACCATGTAAACTGACGAATGAGTAGCAGTTTGCCCAATTTGTCCATAAAGTGGTTTTCCTTTTTGAAATGTCCTTGTCCTTTGTCCTTCCCTTTCTTCTGTAGAGGTCGTCAGAAGGTCAAGTCAAAGATGGAGGGAGCGAGAGCCAGTCATCTCAGTGTCTATTAGAGCACGGAAATAAGGCGTGTAATATGAGACACTGGTGCATTCTGGGAGATGGTGCAGGTGTACCGATGAGGCAGAAAACATACAACCTTCAGACGAGATTTTCAGCAGTATGAGAGCAAGGGAGTGAAGGAGGAGTCTGCTGAGAAGGTGGGGAAGTCAGTTAAATTTAGGACAAGTTCAGAAGTGGGGCACTGGCTAGAGGTACATGGAGAGTCTGGCCTGCGCTCTCTGCTGGGGCCTGTTATAATTATCCCCACCCTGGGGTTGTCGGCATCATCGGCTGCCACAGCAGTGCAATTTTGCTCCTTCCATAAAGATCTGCTGCTGATGCCACCCCGCCGATCCTCAGGTGATAAACTGAAAAGTCACTTAACACCCATTAATCTCGCAGGCAAAGGACTTCCTATACCTCATATACAGTTTGTATTTACCTGGCTAATGCTTACATCCAAAGGAACATTAATTTCTGAGAAAGCAGAGATAGACAGCAGGTAGGGGTTCAGGACCAAAAGTTGACTATGCTGATCATGGGATTTGAACCCACGCCCCTTTGGAAAAGAGGCAGGGAATCCTATCCCACCGAGTCACACACAATGTGCTTCACTGTCCCTAGGGAGAAGTTCTTTAAACAGTGCATTGTGTGAGGACCAAACTCACGACCTTCTGATTATGATACACTACCTACTGTGCTAAGGACAGTGATAAAGGTCACAAAAGTGACATCACTGTACAAGCCATGGGATTTGACCCACTTACCTTCCAGTCACAAACACGGAGTATTAACCTGCAGAGTCACAATAATAAAAACACACTAAATATCTATATCTGCATACTTAAATGCTAAAAATAAACATTTGCTATCGCTTTACATTAGCTGCACCTTCATTATGCCTTTATAATACAATTATGAAGCACTCAGTGCACCATGAGAATGCATTCTTAATGCATTCATAGGACTATCATAAGCAGCAGTAAGTATACCTTAATACACTAACATAGCTTAAAAGCTTTAATATATATTAATAGGAAACATTATATGATAACAAATATCATAATCATATAATGTTCATTATTAATGTATATATATATAGGCTGTTAAGGTATATTAGGATGTTAAGGTGCATGCTGCTTATGAATGTATTAGGAATGCATACTGAATGCATTATGACGGTGCAGTTACCAAACATTTAATGGTAGTTTAGGGTAGGTTTGGGGAGAAGTAACAGCATCTTAGTGTGAACAGAAGCCTTCATTCACAAACTCTGGCCACACTTGAACAGTGAATGCTCATATTGGAAACACAATGAGGCAGACAGACGCAAGTTGTTCGGAGTACCGAGCCAAGTGCGAAATCAATCCTCTAGCCTCCCGACTGTTTGGCTGCTGTGTTGGCAAATGAACATTAATCAAGTACACCAAGGCAGAGCGTCACCAAGAAAGGTTTTCAGGTGACTGCAGCCATTCATGTGAAGGGCATCTCAGATAGAGAATAACGTTGTGCTTATAAAAGGATGGGGCTTAAGAAAAGGTTAAATGTGATCGAACCTTCTTCACTTGGCCTATTACTTCAATGCTATAGCGTTGAGTGCACAATGTTGAGAGTACAGTGTTGAGGGCAGTGCTGCGTGGTGAAAAACACTCAGGTCCCCACTGGGGAAACTGAGAGCCTCTAGGCCACCTACAGTCATTAGCAGCCCAGATTCTCATGCATAGCTGCCGCCGAACTGCTCCTGACATACACAGAGTGCCTTTGTTGCCCAACAAGGAGACTTAAAAAGTGTAACTGGCTGATGTCACCGCGTTCGACCCATTACAGCCCTGCATCGCAGCTGGCAGAATGACTTAGCCAGACTACCTTTTTTTGTAAATGGATACACTGTTACCGAAAATCGTCCACACGTTCAACTTGTAAGATGGTAACTGACAGTAACTAGGGCTATTTTACCCGACGCTAGGGTTATTTTACCCCCTTATTCACCCCCCCTTAAATTAATGTACACCAGTTAGTTCATATATGGTCTTTTCATTCATTTCCATAAACTTGTATCGATGCTCCTGAATGCCGAGTTACTGCTCACACGTCAACTCTGTACAATGTAACTCTGTAATATGAGTGTAAGCACACGTTTACTCCATCATGGAGGCCTTCCTCGCACCACAGCTCCGGCAAGCTAATAAAAGCCCTTTGTGTTGTTGATAAGCTGTAAGTAAGTCCATCTTAATGCAGCATTCCCTACAATATCCATTCTCAAGGTAAGTAGAAGATAAGGCACCCAGTGCTTTGCTAAGCAGTTTTTTTTTACGGGGAAATATATACCCAGCAGCCATGAAGTACAGTGCTCTGGG
The DNA here is from genome assembly GCA_026774405.1 of Petrocephalus microphthalmus. Classification (NCBI taxonomy): domain Eukaryota; kingdom Metazoa; phylum Chordata; class Actinopteri; order Osteoglossiformes; family Mormyridae; genus Petrocephalus; species Petrocephalus microphthalmus. The sequence continues at coordinate 10,711,670 of JAODKK010000034.1, forward strand.
AGAGATATCCAGCCTGCCACGGGCCTCCTGGCTCCACATTACAAGCTGAAGGTAGCTTTCAGTGACTAATATGTTCATTACCTGCACGTCTTGGGATGTGGGGATACCATTTGCTACATTGCTATCATTTTTTTTTTCTTCCTCTCTCGACGGGGATGTTTCTGCATGAACAGCACATTTGCAGGATGGTGGGTTTACTGGCAAATATACAGGGTTTTCTCTTCTACTGACAACAGGGTCTCGTCTGCATTGCATTCTGGGAGAATCAACTGTTATGTGGGTGTGGGTTCCTGCTGGTCACTGCCTCACAGGTGGTCTGTGAAAACAACATCCAGCCTGTCCCACATAGCCATAGCTGGCTTTGGGTGAAGCTAATGTTTGAGATGGTTTCTAAATGATGCATTAATATTATGTAATTGTTAGCTACATTTTATTTTGTTTTATAAATTGTCATAGTTTCTAGAATGGTTAACATGGTGGCCTCACACCTCCACCCCGTGTGTGTGGAGTTTGTATATTCTCTCCATGCTATCTCATCTCTTCCATGGGAAACTTTAGATTGCTTCAGCAAGCCAAAAGACCATCAATCCATGCTGTCCTCTTTCCTGTAATTCCAGAACCACCATTGTAATGAATAATTGGTCATAGGAATGGGGTTTTGAGTCTTCCAGAGAATGCTTTTCCTTTGATCGTGGAAGTTTCATTCCAAAGCTACATAACCTGGGAGCATTTCTGAGGTAAAAAGACACCATTCCAATGGTGTCCTCACCAGGTTTAGACGTGCCCAACTGAAGCCTGCTCAGATCTGTAATTATATGTCATTAATATCACCGTGGCGTTCACCAAAAACGTGCTGCAATAAATCTGAACTGAAACTGTCCAGAATGCTCACATAAAACACCGGGATTCGGCGAACCTATTCCGACTTCCTTTCAGGATATTCGTTCTTGTGCATTTGTTTTCTTACGGTTTTTAAGGACATTGCAAGCTCCTTTCGCCGCCGACAGCGCCTCGATCCGCCGTGAACTTTCGGGCAGCATTCCTGAAGTCCGAGCCTGGCCGCTTCCCATTGGCCAGCACGTCATCATAGGAGGAGACAGGCAGGCGGATCTCCTCGGATCTGCTCCTATTTCCAGAGCTCCGCTGCTCGTTTCCCATCCCAGACGCGACGCCTTTTTTTGTTTCCCTCCTCAAGTCGTCCAGCTGCGCCAGCCGTAGAAGATGGTATGAAGCCCATTGAAATGCCCATTTGTATTTACTGCAATAGCAAAATCAGTTGTATTGCTGGGAAAAATTAGGTGTGAGATCGGCGTCTTGGTTCATGCCTTTTTCTCTCTTCCCTGCAGATGTTCCGAACTGTGCCCGTATTTGTTCTTCTGGCCGTCGCTTGCTGTCAAGCAGAGGTGGGTTTTTGTTAGACCGCAAGCGGAGTAACGTTCTTTTCTTGATTTCTCTATTTCTTTTTTTTTTTTGTTACTGAAACAACGTAAAACAGTTTGATTGTGTTTAACAATAACAGGAGCACATGTAGGCGTTTTAATCTTCCTTTGCGCACTGTTTTTGATTCAGACCGGAGGACGCATGTTTTCATATTTCTTAAGTGTTTCAAACTATTTTGCTGTATATATACCATATTGCACTCCATTTACATTTCAAAAGAATTCTGTTTACAATCTTTGGTGCAAAATACGATACTTAAAACAACTTTTTGCCGCTAGATGTTTCAATTTTATTTCAAACCTGTAGACCATCCTGCGTGTTCCTGGCCTCTTGACTAGGTTTGTCCAAAGTTCTATACGAATAGTGTGACTTAAATATAGGTCAATTGAAGCCTTTTGTGTTAAATGAATTTGCTTACAATAGGCCTGTTTATGGTAATGATTAGTTATATACTCCACAAAAATGTATAAATAGCCTTTGGTTATATTTAAAATCTTATATAGGCCTGTGTGTTGTTACATTTTGGCTTTAGGGGAAGATACTTAAATTACTAAGAAGGGTTGTTAATATCTTTTTAAAACTGACACAAGCAGTACTATCTTGTGCTTTTGCAAGATTGGTGGTTGTGTGTAAAAGGTGCCTTAGGAATGCCCGTTAAGTGTACCTTGGTGAGAGTACATTTGAGAGAAGTGTGAAGTCACACTTTAACATCTGTGCAACAGTGGCTAGGCCTTTCACAGGTGGAACAACACACAGGCGGAAGTGTCGGTATATCGAACAGGACCATCATCCTTGGCGACTGATTGCTATTCAAAGGCTTGGTCTGTTTACAGTGTTTGTCTTGTTAATTAACTTGCTGCTTGTCCAGATGAGCTGGCCCCCATGGACACAGCGGTACTGGGGGGGGTTTGAACCCCACCAGTGTCAGTAGTAAAGCCAGTCAGACCAGGGAGGTTGCAGCCCACCGATGCGGCTGTTGTTTGTGCTTCTGTGTTTGTTCTGGGGTCTGTACTTCAGTGCTGGCGTGCGCCCGGGAAGATAGAGAAGGACGACAAAGCCCAGCCCCCAAGTGCACGCGCCCCCCTCCCCCCGGCTAAGTCACACTCTGTCAGGTCACTGCCAGGAAGGCTTTGCAATGGCTGCAGTACTCACACTGGGTGCTGCCCCCCTGACTGATTGAACAGCTGTTCAACAGCTGTTTGTACCTCTGTTACTGGTTTCAGAGGTTGGATGGGGTTCAATTATAAGCAGTTTGTTGCTAGGATAGGTTAACTGGTCCTGTGTGAAGATGTTAGCAGCTAGTAGGAATGGTATGAATGGTGATTTTGGAGTCTTTATTCATCTAATTAGATTTGATGATTAATATAAATATATACATTTCATTATAAATTTAATATATATATAATTTCATAATATAATATATAATTTCATTATGTTATGTATTCCTACTCCGGAACTATCTTTGTGTTTTACAATTTTTCCAGATAGTTACTTTTTGATGCTGTGTGTTACAGCACAAAATATATGTATATATACGTATTTTCCACTTTGATGGAAAGTAGTAAAATCTCAGGAGGAAATTAAACATTTTTTTTTTGGGGGGGGGGGGTGTTTTTCAACTGTCAGACAGATTTGAAATCCCAGTAATACCCAGATTTATTGAGGGCCAGGCATCTGACAGTACGGCCCCAGCCTGCTCCGCTGTCTGGGGTTCCACACAGTGACGAGGGATAAGTGTGTAGAATAGCATAGGTATGGCTTTGTAAGATCTCCTTGCAAATAATGTCTTATACTTTTTGTAAACCCGCTGTGGAGTAATCTGAGATTAGATTCATTTTAAGGAAGTCAGTGAATTTTTCCTCTGAAGTGTTTTTTCATCTGAATCAGCTGTGGATATCATGGTGTACTTTCTGATTCTTCATAACAGAGCAGTATCATTCAGGGAGCTGTACTAGGTAGAGCACTTCTGTGACGGATGGCATCAGCTTACAGACACAGGCTCAGGAGGACATGGGTGTGAGAGCGAGTGTGAGTGGGTCGCCTGGGAGTGGGTCCGGTCCTCCTGGGAGTTGGTACGGGTTCCTTCTGCCCTGTGACCTCTTTTTGAAGGCCAGCTCGCTGCTCCATATAGAGAAGAGCGTAGGCTTGTATTGAGGTGGCTCTGCAACCACCAGAAACTCCCGGATTTCAAGCACAGGAAATTCATTTGAGTTCCATCAAGAGTGGAAAAGTAGGACTATTTCCAGCTATTTCAGAAACAGATTTGACAGGAAGGCAGGTAAGAATAGGTGGAGAAGAACATCTAAGCACAGGATTTGGGTTATCTGCCAGATTCCTCTTCTTGGGGTGGGGAGAGGGGCTTGCTACAGGTTGTTACTGTCAGGAGAAATCACCCCTGCTTCCCCCCGATGTAAACAGCCTTATTTTCTGAGCTCCTCAGCTTTTTTCTTGAGTCCCAATGCTCCTTGACCCAGCTTGCAGCTAGAATACAGCACCCTTGAGATGGGCCTGTCTGGATGCTATGGTTTAAATGAAGCTGGCACCATAAAAACAGTGCACTTGCCTGCAGCGCAAATCGAAATGAAGATTCAGCTTCTGTCGTTTCTTACTTTCATTTTGAAAATCATTTTCGATCCTCATCTGGAATTTTTCACTTTCGGAACAGTACATTTATTTTCCAAGGAAGGATTGCAGTTGTTTCTAATAGGCTATGTCCCATAACCTGTGTAGGTAGCCATATATATATCGACACCTTAAACGGTCACCTTAATTAATCCACTAGTAACGTGTTCAGGTGACGGGTGCATTCAGCTACGCACAAATGGCGCATCACGCATCATCAGGTGTTTGCGCTTTGTGACGTGTCTCGGAAAGTCATATAGTCCAAAACTTGTTAGCAGGGGCCATGTGGAAGGTCAGAGTTTGCACGCTGGGACCTTTGAAAAGCAGAGAAATCAATTTATCCGGTGACGGTAAATCGCGCTGGTCCAGCCCTGCCCCACTTGATTATCGTGACATATTCTGATACCTTTTAAATGTTCAGCTGGCTGGAGGGTTAAAATACTAACAAAAAACGACATTATTGCACAGCAGGCACCATATTTAGAAAGAATTAAAGTGATTCAGGGAAAGCAGTGTTGAGTGTGCAAGCCGGGAGACAGACTTTGTGGGACGGCGGAATCGCTTTGTTTCGTCTAGCCTTTTGAGGAAGATTTAGCAGATCTTAATGAAGGGCTTGTTTTGGCTGAGCAGAATGAAATTAAATGTCCTGCAAAGGAAGGAGTGCAGCCAGCTGAAGACTTGGGAAATGCAGAGTGTGTTAATGTGTTAGTGATAGATTTACTTCATTGAATGATATATATCATATCATTGATATTACGCTTGTTCCCTTGACCGAGGTGTGTGTGACTCTAAGAGATTTCAGTTGTCAGGTTAATGGCTGATTTTACCAGTAGTTTATTTAAAGGGTAACAATTAAGACGTACCTTGTTTGGTTTATTAATTAATTTTGCAATGCAAAACATGTTAGCTTAGCCGGTGTT
>JAODKK010000034.1:10778624-10789903 GCA_026774405.1 Petrocephalus microphthalmus
TAAATCTGTCACGGGGGGGGGGGGGTTACGTATGGCGCGGTACCGGCCCGCTGGATCTTCGCGTCAGTGTTCCGGGGAAGGCCGTCTGTGGGCATGACAGTTGGCCGGTCTCGTAACACCCGAAGACGCACATTATATGGCCGTTACACGGCGTCTCCGGCATGCCCTGGCCGTGCGTGTCAGTATTTCACCGCGACGTCTGCCGTTAATGCTTATTTCCGCGGCCGCAAGCGCGTCCCCTGCGCACCCTTAATCGGGGACTCGGGCTTTTACTTCGCGAGAGCGAGTTGTCTTTCCGCCGAAATGCACATTTCTGTGTGGGGAGTGTCGCACATGCCGACTTCGCCGGAGACTGTTAGTTCCCTGGACACCTGTTCAGCCTCCCGCGTAGCGGTGCTTCGGGATGGGTCTTGGGGGGGGAGGGAGGGCGGCTAGCGCGAACTGTCCTTGAGAAACCCTGCTGTACACGTCCGCGTCTCTCCGGATAAAAGCGTCGACTAAGCAATATTAAGTAAATAAAATGAACGTTAATGAGTGTTCCCTTTGCTGGGCTCCGAGCACCCCCTCCGCGCAGTATTGTTTGTGGGCTTCTGGCTGGGCCGTCCTCAGCTTCCCAACTCCTTTTGATGTGTAAATGCTCCTATGGTAATAAATGGAGGGTCCCTCTAACTCAGGGCTGCCCCCGGAGCTTCAAACGGAGCCGGTTAAGCTGGGTGTCTTTCCCGCACCCCAGGACCGGCTTCCGCAGGACTGCCTCCCTTCTTGTCAGGTTAGACGGGAGATTGGCCTGCGTTGGCTGCCATTGTGTCCTCTCCATTGACTGCGTCTCTATATCATATTGTTCGTTGTGATCTCTTTATGCAGCTTAAATTTCTGCATTTAACAAACAAGTGTGCTTGTGTATTTTCTGTAATAAATCTTAATTTAGGGCAGAAATGTGTACGTCTGGTCCCCATCTGACATGACTTCTTTTATAGGTACAAAATGTTATTCATTGCTGATATCACTGTATCAGGACGGTTTGTGAGTCTGCTTTAGTCAGTAAAATAGTGTGTTGCAGGAAAGTGCAAGATGCCAAATAAGTGAGACCAGTAGTTAAATATGAAGGAGGAAGGCAGATCCTGTGAATGTGGATGAGGGTTCGCGTGATGAGCTGAGTGCATGTTTTTTGGCCTGCACTGGTCAGCTTGATAATGAATCCGTGGAGGTTCTCGTTCCAGCACTGCAGTGCAGTGGCTGCAACACCCCCCCCCCCCCCAGTGGTGCACAGGCCATAAATGCTTCCAAGTAGGGGTGTTACCGCTGAATCCTGCATCTTCCCTGCATACTCGGTGTTGTAAAAACCACCTGTTCAGCTGTTCTCCGTCCTGGTTGTTAGGGCAGTTTCAACTTGTCTTCATTGATTTCTTGTTAGGTTAAGTTACACTGTCTGTATTAATGTTTTTTTTGTGGATTGTATATTAGTATATGAAATGCATGTAAATCTAGTAACTGGAGACTGCTTGGTCTGCAGGTGGGTCCCGTGATTGGGTGAATCTGGGATGTGTGGCATTTCTGGGTGGGTGGAACCTGGGCTGAGTGGGGCTGTGACTGGGTAGATTCTGGGTGGGCGTGGCCTGTTCATCAGTGAATCCTAGAGAGGGAGCTTGCTCACTCTGGAGCATGGGGTGGGGGTGGTCAGTAGCCACCTGACTGGGGCATATGGGAGGGGTGGCAGCTGAGATGACAGCCTAGACTGAAAATTGGAGACAGAGGGAGGAAGGGAGGAAAGCAGCCCAGCTGTGACTTAATTTCCGGTGCGGACCTGCTGGATGGGAGGTGGGTGAGGAAAGAATGATTGGCAGCCTCCATAATGAATGAGGTGACCCACACCCATTAAAGGATGCCTGTTTTTTTCCCTCTCCTTCCAAAACCAGAAGATGGGAACATGATAGTGGATGTACTTTGAGATTTGACCTAGAATTACTCTTACTGTTAGTGCTGTTACCGGGAGGTTTGCATGCCTTTCTTTTCAAGGTGTTTCTGGTGGTGGAGTTGAGAAGTCACTAGTTTTTAATGAAGTCATGGAAGTAAACAAAATTATGAAGTCATGTACTACCTCTGTAACTGGCTGTGCCACTCTTTACAGTTGTAGGTACTCTTGGAGATAATCTGACACTTATCCTTTCCAGTGTGCAAAACATGGGTGTAAGACAAACGTACTCACTATTGCTGTCTTATCTTTTAAAGATGGTATGTGAGTCCTGGCAAGCCAGTGGGGGGAAAAAAAGTATTGTTTCTTTTGTTTTTTATTTTTTGTTGTTTTCAGATAATCAGTAGCTTGAATGGAAAGGGGGGGGGGGGGTTAGTCAGATGCTATCTAAAAACGTGGCTTTACACACTGCGTAATCTGTCGTGAAATGAAAAGCGGCATTACGTCAAATTTTTATCTTACTCTTTTATTTAAAAAAAAAGAAGTGAAGGATGAAGAGAGCCAGAATTCATGAAAAGAAGGGACCAGGATGGCGTTAGCTGTTCAAATTAGCTATTTAACATTTGCATCTAAGCCTGTAGCCTTTCACAGGCCTTAGCCTGTGGAGGGCTGATCGTGCGTCCCACCCGGGCTTACAGTTCCCTGGCTTGGCTTTGTGCTTTCTAGTAGTGGACTAGAGGGGAAACCTGGAAGTTCATGGGGAGAAAACACATTAGTGTTGGCCATATTTCAGTTTGGGCAGTGCACAGTTTAAGAACAAATTATGGTGCTCTTGTTGGAATATATGCAATTGTTATTTTTCCTTTGGGTTTGGCCTTATATAAAAGTATAAGAAGATATTGCCAAATTTGTGGAGGAAGCCCCCCCCCACCCATGACAAATTAATGCTCTCTTCCTGGGGTAAAGGGAACACTAAGGGTTCGCCTGCATGTCGGGAGCTCTGACCCCATCTAGCTGTTTTTTTGGGCCACCCAGATCTTGCTGGTCTGCTAAAGAAATCCCATCGAGACCAAGAGGCGAGTTACGACCTGCCGTGTTCTGCGTGTGGCAGCAGAATCCCAGTGGGGCTGGGGCCCCCTTCTCCCTTGCCCCCCCCCCACCCCCTATAAATACTATCTAGGTTAGTGGTCCAAGTGTGGAACTGAACAGGTGCCGTTGAGGATGTGGGGTCCCTCCTTCACGTCGCCTTATAAGAGGGGGACTACCGGCTGACTCGCCCCAGCACAGTGACACTGCCTCCTGGGCCATAACCACAAAGCTGTGACCGGTGACCCCATTGTCCTGGTTTCTCTCAGCTGTGTGACACAGGAAACTGTCACATGGTGGTCATGACGGCCTCCATCCACGTCAAGTGGGTGACCCCCGATGGCTGAGGGGCGGGCCCTGCCTTCGCGTCCAGTCATGATCTAGCCCATAGCCTGCTGCACTATGAATAATGCTGTGGTTTACTGGCTTCTGTGTTTGCCAGTTCTGCCCCGTTGACCTGTAACCTTGAGCCGGAAGCTTACATCTCCTTAGACACCCTCTTGTAGTTCTCTTGGGCTAGTGTCTGAGCTGAAACTGCTCTGGTAATTTTTTTTTTTCTTTTATTGCTGCTGAAACGGTATGAACAAGTCACCCTAGATAAGCGAAGCAGCTAGGGATGAGTGCGACCAGGAGGTGCTGGTGTCTCGGTAGCTTCCGGTTACCCCTCAGACTCTCCCCCCCCTCCCCTTGTCATAACCCCGCCCATTGGCAAATGTTAGTTCGAGGCTGTGCGTGCGAGAGATTGATGGTGGTGCGTGTGTGTGTTTTTGTGACCTTTCCGTGCCCCAAGTCCCCTCCCCCCTGCCATGAGTTGTCGCCAAGCACTGGGCCACTGTGCTGGGAGGTGTCGGGTCACGCCAGTGGAATCATGGGGGTTCGCGGACCCTGTCGCTCTGACTTTATTTCTGTCTGCACCTGGGTACAGACTCATTTTTGTCCCTCTCCCTGTCTGCCACATCACAGGCGTCAGTCAGCTGCCGTCTCCTTCTCCATTTCCAGCCACACGTGTCCTTGTGGAATTTTCCTTGGAGGATGGAGCACGCCGGCCAGCTCTCTTCCACCTTTGAGCCTTGGTGGAGCCTGAGCAGAGAGAATCGCAGTCCTCCATCTGCACCCTAACTTTGCCCTTAGGAGTAATGTCTTTCGACGTGATTGGTCCAGGACCTGTCCTGTTTCATTATGATGGCATGGCAATATACATAGAATAACTCCACTGAGGTATGGATGACTGAACCTTCGCCCCACAAGACTGCTTAGTCTCTTGACACGTGAGCATCTGGCGTTTCATACAGTGCTGTGTCAGGGCCAGACTTCTGTATGACTGCAGTATTTCACCGTGTTTTATTTCCATCCCAGGTCATGCTTGTCAGCCAGAATGCAGTTAATTTGAGGGTAAATTTGCATCTCCTTGTTTTTGGAGAGCCATGAGCAGAATGAGATTGTGCTTGTGCACGGTGCTACATCTTCATTAGATATCTCAGTATTTGCGTGTTGATTCTGTTACATCTGCCATTTGATGGTTCCTGGTGTCTCCCAAGCTAGTCTGACCAATTGTTTGAGCGTTTTTCCAAAGCTTGGTCTTCATTGTTTTGGTCCACCCAAGCTCTTCATTAGCTGTCATTGCATTGCTTTTTGAATTAAGCATTTATATTAAAAAATGATGGGCTTTAGGGGGCCTTTGGGGTATGGTCATACCCCAGAGCCACTTTAAACAAAGGGAATTTCTGATCCCTTGAAATTAATACCACCTAAGGGTTAAGTTGAATATGTTTGCTAAAGATACTTTAATAGCTAGTTTTTAAACCATAATTAAAATGGTGAATATTATTACTGTTGGCCATTAAATCAACACAATATTGCTCATTTAAGCCAGAGATGACTGGTTTGACTCTTGAAAGGTAACAGACTAACTAAAGAACTAATTTATCAAGGCAAAATGAGCAAGCATAGGGATTATTTAGCATTTTGTCAAAGTGGTCACATAAGGTGAGCCTATTAGCATAAACATCCCCATCTGACTTATTCTGTCCCTCAGATTGAATTCATTCGTAGTTAGGTCAGTCTGCCTGGAAAATACCCTTCTGAGTTGGGGCCATTAGGACTGGGAGACAATGATCCTTGTGCTGAGATTATGACAAGTTTGATGGTAAGGATGGCCAAGCCAGTTTTTTTTTTGTTCCTCAGACAGCTGAGTTGACACTAATAGTTTTAATCCATCTGTCGATTACATTAGCATTTGATGTGCTCGCAGGGGCAATAGGGGAATGAACTGAAGGCTCTTCCTCATACTGTTTGCCATGCCCTGGTGTCAGTGGTGTTGGCTTTCACTTGGTGACAAGTGGTGAGTCTGCCTGCCTGCGTGTCTGTCTGCATGTCTGTCTGCGTATCTATTTACATCCTTCCCTGGTAATTATATCAGTGCTTTTGGTTTTTCATTAAGAACTTTGATCCTCGTAGATTTTTAGGAACTCAACAGGTACTAGTAGGTAAATGACTGGAGGAATGTATAAAAACTGGTCTGAAACTCCTAAGATTCAACTTACGATTTCTCAGTTTAGAAATCTTTTTTTTTTAAAATATACGCCTTATTTCTTTCAGAAACTACACTGAAATTAAAGTCAATATTTCAACGATTCATCCAAAAATAACGCTTGAGAAACCAAAGATTTGTAGTGAAGTCTTTTTGATGTGAATGCGAGGTCCTCATACATCATGGAGACATACACTAGTTAGACAGAAGTGTTGGGACACCTGGCCATTACACCTACAGAAACTTTTATAATTCGTAATACATGGCTATCAATATGAAGTTGGTCCCCTCTTTATAGCTGTAAGGACTGCTACTTTCTGGGAAGGCTTTCCACGAGATTTTGGAGTGTGTCTGTGGGAACTTTTGCCCATTCATCCAGAAGAGCATTTGTGAGGTCAGGCATAAACTGGGTCGCAATCTCCGTTTTAGTTCGCTCCAAAGGTGTTCGATGGGGTTAAGGTCAGGGCTCTGTGCAGGCCGGTGAAGTTCTTCCACACCAAACTCACCAACCATGTCTTTATGGACCTTGCTTTGTGCACTGAGGCACAGTCACGCTGGAACAGAAAAGGGCCTCCCCCAAGCTGTTCCCACAAAGTTGGAAGCATAGAATTGTCCAAAATGTCTTGGTATGCTGAAGCATTAAGAGTTCCCTTCAGTGGAACTAAGGGACCAGTCCCAACTCCTGAAAATAACCCCATACCATTATTCCTCCTCCTCCTCCAGACATTACAGTTGGCACAATGCAGTCGGGCAGGTACCATTCTCCTGGCATCTGCCAAAGCCAGACTCATCTATCAAATGGCCATATAGAGAAGTGTAAATTGTAACTCCACAGAACACGTTTCCCCTGCTGCAGAGCTCGGCCCGACACTTGCCACTGCACTTGATGTGCGGCGTGAATGCAGCTGCCCGGCCATGGAAGCCCATTTCATGAATTTATCGGCTCATAGTTTTTGTGCTGGCGTTTAATGCCAAAGGAAGTTTGGAACTTCGCAGTTATTGAGTGGACTCTCGGCGACCCCACACGTTACGTTATATGGTCTGCCACTACATGGCTGAGTTTCTGTTGGTTCTAAACTACCACTTTACAATAATCCCCCTTCTAGTTGGCCGTGGAATATCTAGAAGGGAGGAAATTTCACGAACTGACTTATTGTGAAGTTGGCATCCTTTGACAGTGGCATGCTTGAATTCACTATGCTCTTGAGAAGGACCCATTCTTTCACAAATGTTTGTAAACCTGACTGCACGGCTAGGTGGTTGTTTTTATGCATCTGTGGCAATGGGTCTGAATGAAACGCCAGAATTCAGTAACTGACAGATCTCATACTTATTTCATGAATGATAATGAATTTTTTTGTGTGCATTTGGTGCACTCTGATGTTACTGCATTTAACTTTTGCCAGTTTTTCAACTTTTATCTGGCTGTACCTGCTTTTAAAACTAGAGTATTCTGTTGCCTGGGTGACGTCCGGTGATGTGGATCTAATGTAGTGTAGCTGGTTACACTCCCAGCAAGCATCGCCAGCACCCTACACGCCCTAGGCCCATGTTGGAGCTGCTGCAGCCCCCTCGATGTCAGCGGTGACCAAAAGTTATCGAGACAAAGGGAGGAAATGGTGGCCTGATCGATTACCGGCCGGTTATGTCGCGTTGTGCTCCTTCTGTCGTCATGCTGGGGCGTTTGAGACGGAATTCCCCAGCATTTCTCCTGTCTGTATTGTCAATTGGGTGATTTATTTCCTGCTATGACGTCGGTGAGGGCCCCCTGCAGGTGCTGCCTTTTTGGTTTCCACCCAGCAGAGACGGAGGCTGCCCTGCTGTCATGTCTGATGTGGCCGAGACGGTCGGTCAAAAGTAGCTCAGTCCTCTTATCTGCGGTTTCAGAATCAGTTTCTTGCCTTAGTTTCTAAAATTCATTCATTTTTTCCCCCATGCAATGTTGTGATTGGATTGAGGGAGATTAATCGCCATTATTTAAAGTGTCGTCCTCCCGTTTTGATTCCTAAGCCTGGTCAGCTCCCCTATCAGTGGGTATAGTGGCTCTGCTAGGTACATATTTGGGAATTACGGTGCTGCGTCCTGCAGGGAGGCAGGTTGTTTGTTTGTATGTGTGTGTATGGGAATGGGTGGCTGGGTGTGTATGTGTTTTTAAAACTTAATTTCTGCTTTTTCTTCATAGCTGGCTGCAGTGTTCGTTTGTGTTTTTGCAGCAGTGAACTGGCTGTACAAAGAGCAGTCCAGACTGCTGATGTGGATAGTCTCCCGCTGTGCGCAGCAACTGAGCCACGTTCTGATGCATAACGGAGACCTGTTGCGACTATCTGACCCTTCCCCCAACACCCCGGCTGCTGTCCCGTTGGACTGCCAGGGGCCATCAGCTGCCATCTCCGTGTGCACTTGCCTAGATTCCTACTCATAAAAAAAATGCTGGCTCTGACTTCAGCTTATTGCCACCAGATCTGAATACCTTGGAGATGGACTGTTGACGAGCTAAGGGGCACTTTGAGGCTTCCTGGCTGCTCTTTGATGCTAAGGCACATCCTTCTGGGGCTTGACCCGAACGGAGCGAGGGTCCGGCTAGCTTGTTTCAGGCCGTCTCTGTGCGTCTGATCAGCGAAAGCTGGAGAGACGGTCCCATTGTCTGCGCTGAGTCGTCTCTGCCGACGAGTCTCCGTAATTCAGAAAATATGTCGGTACATTCTCGAAATTCTTCCTCCGTGGGCGCCTCAGTGTGAGCGGCTTCTCGCTGCGCCTTAGCTGCAGGCTTTCGGATAACCTTTCAGGTTGGAGAGTGAGCTTCCGGCAAACATTAATAGCAATTCACAACTCCGAATGCTGCTCAAAACTTTTTTTTTCCCCCCTCAGTCTAAAGCCTAATTGGAACTAATATGCAAGCTAGTAATTAACCCAATGGGAGGCTACTTTCCATGAGTAGGGGGTTTTGTGCATGCGACTATGTACCATGTAATGTGCTACTCTAAGTAATCTCCCTCTCAGGCCGCTTTGTGACGTGCTGCGATGAGGCTTCTTCAAAATACTTCGGCATACGTTTCCTATGCATGTTTAATAACTAACTGCTATTTTTTTAGTGAACATTGGATCAGGGTGACATCAGCGTGGGCTGGTGCAGGGAGGCTAGCTTTTATGTTTAAAAAAAGGGATACCCATTTAAATGACATTTCTTGATAAATTTGGTTTCTTATGTTTTCAAGGTGTTTCAGAATGCAGATACCACTTTGCTCACTGTAAAGGCGTAACACCTTTGGTCCTGGTGCTCAGTTACCACCATTTCACTCTCTCTGCGGTCAGCTCCCCTGCACGCGTTGTTACACCCACCGTCGGTGGACGTCGTCTTTGGCGCACTTGACTTCTGGCTGTACGGATAAATGTCCAGTCAGGTGGACTTTGAGTTCTGGCTTTGTGTCGCTTCACTAGGAAAAGGAGGCACCTAAGTACCGCTTCTGACATCAGTAAGAGATTCCTGTGATGAAATGGTAGCTGGAGTGAGTCAGTCTATAGTTAGTTTAGTTTAAAGTTTTCGTTGGCAGGCTGACAAACATCGCGTAGCTCTGTCACTACGTAATGGCTAGCTGCTCGTCTGTGTCCCCGCACCCCCGGATTGAGTATTTTAGTCCTATGTGTCTGCTCATATCGATTCGATGGGTGGGTTGTATCCTGACACAGTCTTCCTTTGCTTCTTGGATACTTGGCTTCTTCCTGGTTAGGCTTTCCACCTCTAAGCTGTTCAGTGTCTTTATGCGCCTTGTGATGGACTGGCATCCCATCCAGGTTGGCCCCGATCTGCCCTCTGCCGCCTGGGAAAAGCTGCAGGCCTCCCTGTACTCCTATTAAGGATAAGGGATTGGTGAATGTCTTCTCATACATTCTCAGACTCCAGGAGCTTTTTGCTCTGTGAGTGGCCATGAAGGCTTGGTCCATCCCGATTGGATCTTGCCCCCGACTTTGCTTTGGGATTAGCCTGGTATAGGTGGTTATGAATAGTTATCGGTAAAAGAAGTTTAAAAAAAAGAAAGAAAAAAAAGAGAGAATCTTTAGTTTTTCTGTGAGCGGAACAGAGCAATTAATGCCCAAGACTAGTCCGACTGTGCCGTTTTCCTCTACTGCAGATATAGTTTGGGTTGTTTTAGAAAAATGTTTGCTTATATACCTGCAGCTTTGTACTACTGTAAGAGGTGTGGGCTGTAGCTGTGTGAAGGCTGCCAGTGGTCTGCGTTAGGAGCTGCTGGGTGTGAAACCTTGCTTTCTGGCTGATCGGCCGCAGACATGTACCAGCCCCTCTAGCGTAATCAGCCGTCTTTCTGCAAGCTGTAATTTCCCCAAAAAATAATCTGCTATTCCGTCTGCCTGGCCATCTGTGTGGGCTAGCCTGTTCATTGGTGTTACTAGCCATTGCCTCTCTGAGAACTGTCACCGAGACAAGAACCATCATTTCAAACTGATGGGACGTCAAATGGGGAAGCAGTTCTCATCTGCATGAAATTAAAGATGCTCATGGATGATCTTTTTACTATGGCTCCCTATTATCGCAGAATTAGGCGTCTACGTATATGTGCTGTCGGGTATGTCTGGGATTAATTTGCATGCAAGAGCTGCATTAGCGCTTGTGTGAAGTGGTAAAACTGCCACAGCCTTATTAATTTTGCAGGTATGCTTTTTTTAAAAAATGTATTGTACACCCTCTGATGGGTCTGGTGCACATTTCAAATGCAGGTAATTACTCTTCAGTCACTGGTGCCCCTGCCAGTGGCCTATTCCTCTTTAGCTAATCTCCGTGTTTGGTGCCTTCATGGCTTAATTGATCATCGTCGCTGATGACGAGGCAGTCCTGACGTGCTCTTCTCTTGTCACAGTTTTTTTTTTTTTTAAATGAGGTTTAATTAGGTATTTAGTGGCAGTTTATTTTTGTCTGATGCTTAAACTTTCCTGTTTATCTTTGTCATCTTTAGCTAGTCTCTGTGCTTCATAAGAAGGCACATTTAAACTTATCTTGACTTGCTGTATGTTCTGCTCTGAAGGCCATGAACATCCATTTGGGCTGAAGAGTCACGATCGGGTAGACTTCAATGGCTTCTTTTTTTGGAAGAGTCTTGCAGGCACTGTTCACTTGAAATGGAAATCTAGTCACCTTCCAGAACGGCTCATTCTGTACCAAGTTGTAGACGCCCAGAATGGGTGTTTGTGAGTGATCTGGCACACCCCTGTCCAGTTTACTCATTCTAAATGCACCCGACTCCTTAGGGCCGGTATGTACTCCATGCCTGCAATGCATGGTTTTTGCATGGCAAGCGCTGTCGCTTCACAATGATGTTGCCATTCATACTAACACGCATAATAGGGATAGTAAGATTCACCATCACCCACCTCCCCTCAAATCGCTCTCCCCGCTGGGTCAGCACAACGGAAGTCCGACTGTCACTGCAGTTACTGCCAGTGTCGCATCTGGGCCTGCACCCCCCTCGCCTTGTCACACGTCATGTGACGTCACTAACATGCCAAAATGCAGCAACGGGAGGGTTCTCGGCCTGGTCTGGTCAGCCCTTTCTACAGGAGTAACCAAGGCAGAAACGGTGTATGGCCAGGATTACATTAATGTGTAATTACTACTGCACGCTCTACGCCTTTATTACTTATTATAATTTCTGACCAATAATTTTCAATTGAAGAGATTGATTGATTCCCCCTCTCTAAACTTTTTCTGAAAGTCTGTTCTATTTCTGCATTCTTGGA
>JAODKK010000034.1:10920595-10931158 GCA_026774405.1 Petrocephalus microphthalmus
TGCAATACTTTGAATTCATATAGAACTGAAGATAAATAATGAGAAACGAAAATCAGAAAACATCCCAGTGGATTTGAATAACTTTCTAAAACAAAACAAAACTGACATATTAAATTAATATGCTGAATATGACCTGTGGATGGGTGAAGGAACAGCTTGTTATTTCCTGAAATTGTCCATTACCATCCCACGTTCATCGGTTCTTGTTTTTTTTTTTTTGTGGCTTGTGGTGCGGCATCTGTGATGCATTAGCATGTAACTAATCCATCATTTTGTGATCTGAGGTAAGATCTAGGCTGAACAAGGAGAGGGGGCAGCTGGCCTGAAGTAACCCCTGATTCAGACGAGATGCTTCTCCGCCATTACATCGCAGAATGTAAGAATATGAATGACCTTGTAATAAAGGTCATATGTTTGCCAGTGAGCATAACTTATTTCTGTGGCAGTTAAGAAAATGGACTTGAGGTGTCCAATTCAGCTCTCAATGGGAGCCCTGCTGTAGCGACATTGAACACGGTGGCTGACCTAACTGCCATCAAGAAATCTTCTAAACTCTCACCCTGGGTTATGAGGAGACCTGGAAACTATGCCTGGCAGCACAGAGCACAGGGCTGGGGCGTACCCTTGAGGGGACATACACACACCCACACTCACAGGTTACAGGCAAATTAGAGAATATCATTAGCCTAACTGCATGTCTTTAGGCCGCAGGAGAAAAACTGAAATACCCAAAAGAAACTCCCTCCACACCAGGCCAACAAGCAGAGCAACACACACAGAGCAGCTCACTGAGTCACCATGCCACACGGGAAATATATCCAGGTATATAAATAAATGTAACCGGCTGTTAAATGTTAAAGTTGACGCCACGGTGATGGAGGTGGCAGCTTTGATGTTTTCTAAAAACGACACATCTGGAAGAAACGTAGAAAGTCCTTGCCGCACTGCGACTTCCACCACCACTCGCACGGGCCGAGTAAACCTGTAATTGAAAGTAACCAAAGGTGGTGATGTCGGAAGGAAACCCATCTTGTGGTTGAATATGAGAACATTGTCAGTTAGACCTCTTAGTAACTGCAGGCCATCTGCTTTTCAGAGCTCTAACAAGGCACTAACTTTTGAACTAAGCATTGAAACACTTGATGCTTTTATAAAGGTGATCATGTGTGTGCATGTTGATGCAGACATGCTTCATCAGCATGTGGATTAAATCCCGTGTACTATTCATCTGAAGGATTTATGTATGCATGCATGTATGGTGTATTAAGATATATGCCGTGTTGTTTATGATTGTTCAGTAGTCAGTGTCTATTAGATGCCGATTGGCTGTAGTGTGAGTGGGTATTATACTGCAATACAAATCACCAACTAAATTCCAACACTACCAATTATCAGTAATGCTAATCGCTGCTCCAGTTACTGTTGTGTATTGTTCAACTTCACCTCAACTAAACTTCAGCTTTTAAATGGCACTTTAATATAGCAAAAGAGCACAACTAGTTTTTATGTCAGACATACCTGCCTGCTGATGTAATTCTAAACTGCTGAAATATTTGCCTTTCGACAGAAGGAAGAACACCTGGCCCCTTACTTCTACACTGAATGAGGAGAGACCATTGTGATTATGGCTATGTGGCTGATCCATTGTGTTTTAAAACAAAGATAATGAGATGGGTTTTCAAAAAAAAAAAAAAAGCAGACAGATGTTGGTTTCATGAACCAGGACACTGCTCTGTGTTTTCTACACGCTTTTTGCTGCGGCTGCGTTTGAAGGAGGAAGTGGCCACAGAGCCCTGCGGGTTTCGCTTCCAATTGAAAACTGAATTCCCCCTGGAATATTGTGTTTCAGGAACACACTGGCAGCTACGCAGACAGGTAAAATCAGATTGTGCCTCTACCAGCAGGATCCAGGGTGTCAGCGTGGCCTGGGGGTGGGGGGGTTGTATTCAGCAAATCGACTAAATATTTATGAGACTGAGCACTTTTTCTTGCTCCTTGTCTCAATTTTTGTTCTCCTAACCTGTAGCCTTATGAATCTGTAATCTTCCCCGACTCCTGGCACCTAAGAACAATGGCCATTTGCCGCCCTTCTCCGCTGGTGCTTGGTGACACGAGCTGGCCAGGGAGACGTCACTGGGACACAGAGAGACCAGGATGACGCAGACTGCTGTGGACAGCTCTACCCACATGGTGTGCTTTATAATAAGCTCTCAAGTCCAAAATGACTGGTATGTTTTTCCCCTCCATGAATGAATATAATGACACCAATACAAAATGCACTGCAGACTTTATATATTATCTTTCTAAATATATATCATATTATCTATCCAAAGATATGACATTTTTTTATTCATTTGATGAATTCTTTCCATCTATTGTACCTTCTGTTGGTGTTATGCATTTTACAAGAAGGAGGGCTATTTACTGTCAGTACCTCAGTCTTTTTTTTGGCATCATATGATTACCAAACCCTTCTGATTACACAATGGTCCAACCTAGTGGCCTTTGAAATGTGGGTTAGTAGTGAGGCCTGTTATGTAAGCATCCAAGCATTTTGATTAAAGAGCCCTAATCAGGGGTCACGCACTGTTTGCATCACTTGCCGTATTCAAACAGGAAAACCTCCAAGGCAGTTGGCTCTGAAGTTGATGAAATTCTGGCTTTGTGGTGAGCGGGTGGAGACACAGAAAAAGAATAATAAAGACGTGAAATTTGGTAAGCTACCAAAACAGACCAATGAAATGGGTTTTAGATTCACTTCAAACCTACATGTGTCCTGATGAAGCTACTAGCTACATATCTCATTAGCGTTTCGTTTGATAACCTCCGTATGGAGAAAATCACATGGCTCAGTTCACCACCTAAAACAGGAAATCAATAGTCAGGCTAAAATCAAACAAATTAACTCTCTAGCAGCACTTAACATAGTTTAGCACATGCACTATAAAGATATAGCTATCTGGTGAAATACTGATCTATTTTAGCTACGGTAAACATAGTCAGTCGTACAAAATAACATAAGTGGTGACAGGAATACCCATACCCTCTGCGTGCTGTCCCATTTTAAGAAGTCAGAGCTAAGCACCATCAAAATTCAACCATCTGCAATAGTGTATGCCTTAGACGCGGTGCTGTAAGGGCATATATGTATACTGACCTTCAGCAGTGTATGTTTCCTTCAAAATTCCCTCTGCTACTACAATTCAGACAAAACACAGACTAGCAAAAGACAAAAGATTTTACATTTAACAAGTAGCCAGCCACCTCTCTGCAGTAAGCGGAGACTTTGCATGGCCTGTGTGATACAGAACAGTTTGGTTAATGATGATCGTGTGAGTCCAGCCTCACTAAACCCAATGGTTCCCAGGGGAACAACATACAAACAAAATGTTTTAGAATTATATGCCATATGTTTATCAAGTCTACACTTGACAGTTTACAACATTCTAGAACTATCTATGATAATTTGACGGGGTGCCTTGTGACCATGAGCTGAAAGCGAGTTCAAGACAGATGCCTTGGGCGCATCAGGGCAAAAGTTTAGCTTTAAACAGAGCTTTGAGAAAAGAGGGGATTCTGTAGTGATGTAAGTGAGAAAACAATTCTTCCATTTTTTCCCAAAGTGAAGAAAAAAACGAAAGCCTTGACATCAAAGTCATCATGTGGAAAATTCTTCAGGTTATATGTCCATATCACTTGACTTTGGTAATAAAACTACAAATGAAATGCTACGTAAATGAAACATGTCTTTATCTTTCTTGAGCATTAGGCTACTTAACTGTGAGTTAGTTTATGTTTACCTAAATTGGGGGAATCAGATCAAAAGGGTAATCTTTTATGTTAAAAAATATAAAGCAATTGCTTCAAAACAGAAATGTACGTATTTGTTTTTCTTCACTTAGTACCACTAGTTCCCAGTGAAAACAATCTGAACCCTCCTAAACTACACCCACAAGTTGAATAAATCATGGCTGTAATCATGAATGGCATGCTTATTTATTCTGTGTCCATTTATTTGTTAATCTAATGCAAAGCCCTACCCAAAATTACAAGTTGGGAACTGAAACATGCTTTCCATTTAAACTTTCAGAGTCCAGGAACTCAAGCTGCCACCCGTCTTCAGAAATGTTTCTCTGTTCACAAATGCGCTGCCTCATTTGTAGCGAGATAAAATAAAAAATAACAAAAAAACACAACTCTGATTGGTGTAAGCAAGGTGCATATTAACTCCTGACAGTACTGCAGTCAACTCAACAGAACAAGCCTTATAAAGTGGAGAGTCAGTAAAAAAACACAGACTTAATGACTTTGGGTTTTTGGGACTTTGGGTCTCAGATGCTCTCCAGAGATCTAGATGTGCGTCAGACTGCTCAGAATCGTCTCTGTGTATCATGATGGTCCTGGATAAATAAAAACAGCCCAACTTACTGCAGTGCCAAAAAGAGGTGAGGGAACATGATGTTGGCACGTCTTTGTCATTCTCTGCACAATCAGCAGTCTGTTTTACATTTCGCTCCACTTTAAAATGTCCCACGGATACTAAAAAACTTTCTGTGCAAGTACTGTAAGCTCATTTAAGTAAAAGGCACCTGAAATCACAGCTTGGGGGGAGAATGTTTAATGGGAAATGTAGCACTGTAACAAAGTTTATATCCACTTTGAATATTACTTTATATCTGCTCGGCATAGAATGTATGTTAGGCTATTAATGCGATGAAACCGGGTGCTACTTAGTCTTTTCTACATGAGTTAGAAGCAAAAAATAAAGACAAATTAAAATAAAGTTCATTAGGTTTTCAGAAGCAATACTTGAAAAAAGGAACATGGTATAGTACCACTAGCTCTTCCAGTTCGTTTTTTTTTGTTTGTGGAGATGTCATTCAGGGAACAGGATGCTGTTGTGTATGACATTTCAAAACAGGGAAACCCAACCAAAGATGTAAACATTGAAACTCTGAACAACAAATAAAGCTATCAACCAGAAAGATCAGAAGGACAAACATTTAAGGTGCTAGATTCTTAGAGCACCTAATATTAGTAAAATTACACAACGTAAAATAAAATACCTGACACACGGTCAAAAAAAATAAAATAAAATAAAATAAAATCGACCTACAATGCTTACAACTTAATGTTAAAAGAGTATTTTTCTCTATGCATTTGAATAGTACACAATCCAAAAGCAAGAATTTGTCCTTCACAAGACTTCTTGGATGCTGTTCAATCAGCAGATCATCTGAACAGGGCTGATCATGAGTTCCTAGCTACGGCAGGAGGGAGCATGTGAGAAGAGAAGAAAAAGGAAGGTACTGAAAGGGCGATACCTGATCATTAGAGCAAAATGAAGGGCAAAATGAAGGGCACAACCCACCCCCACCCCCCGGGCATACAGCAGCAGGTCTGCACGACTCTCATCAGAGCCCTGAAAAAAAGCTACACGTCAGAATGAGTGAGGAGCAGGCTTGTGATGTGGGAAGCTAAGGCAGAAACAGCCACATCCCTTTTTACGGCTCAGCCTCTCACTCCCAACTAGCAGTGGCGGAAAATGTAAGCCATAAAAAAATTTTACAACTAACTACTATTTTATTGGTTCTTTCTTTTCTGCTATATACAAGTTGCTTTTTTTTTTTTATTGTGGAGCGTGTCCTGCTGTTTAAAGCTCCCTTTCTCTGGTGAGGGCCCCCCCCCCAGGCGACACAAAAAAGATGTGGGGGTGTTGTTTTCGCTTATAATGTTTATAGTCGCTCTAAGCAAGTTGCCGGTTCAAGTGACTCGCATAAAATAATGAACACGCTGCTTGCCCGGCTGTTTGGTTGCCTCGGAGGCCTTGTGGTGCATTGCGCTCGGCACTGTGGGAATACTCAAAGCAGAACCCGGAACTCGTGGGCCTAGTTCACCAGACTGCTGTCTTTTCCCCCCTCATTTCACGCTGCTTCTCTGCTGATAGATAGTCAGAGGTGTAGAGTGATATCCCATTGGTGGCCCCCTCTGGCCTAGCTCAGTCAGCACTTTTTAATCCTCTTTAAAATGCGTGAGCACCTCCTGAAAAGAGACTGACTCCTTAAATCCTCACCTATTGTTTACTTTGTACTATCTGAACTAAAACATTTGCCAGAAATCTCATGTTTAAATATTACCCCATAATAAGTGTGTAACGTTACCTGTTTTGTTAAACAGACTGGCATTACCCATAGTTGTTGGATCAGATGCCTGCAATAGCATTCACAAAAGAACCCTGGAGCATATTTCTTGTTTCCTGTCCAAATGTAGTCCTGCATTCAGATAAATGTAACTTAAGAGGATAATTTGCACTATAACACCACCTACCCTTTAAACCTCATTACCGATATCGTATTTAGTCAATTAGCAGATATACTAACTGCTAATGCTAACTGGATACAGAAGGCAGCCCTGCAAAACCCTTGCAGTTACCACAGCAGTGACAGAAATTTAAACCAGCTGGAGATCAATTATTCGTCCATGTGATTAACCCTAAGCCTGCCTTTTAATGGAAGGGCATCAATTGGGTAAATGAAGGAAAACAGAAGAATTCCCCTTCCACCTTTCATGGGTTTTCGATCAGTCTTTCAAAAGCAGAGGACTGAGCCAGCCTTCTCAGGGAGACTTCTCATGGGAAACTGGACTGAGATTAAGAGCCTCTGCAAAAACTTCTAGGATGGTGTTCATCATTCAGGACAAATTTCAAACTACCTTGCATTTTGTACTATAATGGGATACAACATATTCACATGTTAAATCATTAGCTTGTGGTATGTAGCATATACATTTTTTGCATACTGTACAATCCAGGTCAAATTGCCACTCATGCGAATGATGACTTCAGTTGACACACTGACAAGCCGGTTTGGCCTGTACCCTTTAGCTCTAAACATCATCATGAAGAGCAGCATTCTGGAAATGCTTATCATGGGTCAGATAAGCTCCGAACGTCACAATGCAAGCAGTTATTACCATTAGTACTGCAATGTATTTCAAGTGTAATTGCTATGGAAAATAAAGCAAATAAAACTCTGAAATCAGATGACAAATTTGTTTATTTTAAATCACTGTTCCTCTAGATATCAACTTCCCCCTCCCTTAAAAAAAAAAATCATATTCATAATTCACCAGTGTAGTCAAACTGAAATTTTCTCACTATTTATGTTGACTCTGTGATGGGTTGGTGCCCTATCCGGGGTAGTTCCCTACCTTGCACCCGTAGCCCCCGGGATAGGCTCTGGAGCCCCATGGATGGATGGATCTATGTAGACAATTTGGCAGGTACCTTTTTTATGATGTAACTGTGATGCCAAACATAAATACCATTGTCCCACTTGTAGTCAGGTATAACACCCATATGTCCTTGCAGTAGGCTGACCATCACTAGTGTCTCCTGGACTGGAAACAAATGGTAACATGTGACTCTCCCCTGCCGCTATGTCTGGCTGTCTGCCCCCTTATTTAACACACAGTTGATTACTTCCCTCTGCTTGCCAAATTGTCTGCCTAATCCCTGACCAGTCATTTTATGTCCCATTCTCCTGCTACGTCCAAGCTGCCCCAGTACCCGTTGGGTCAAGCTGCCCCTCAGCCTACGTGACTCCTTCTCTCTCGCTCTCTGACACAGTGTTGCATTGTCTGTAATTAAATGGTGCACCCGGTGGGATGTAATTAACGTATGGAGCTTTTGACATGGCAGCCAAAACAAGAGAATTTTTCACTCCTACACAGAACCCATATGGCTCACTCAGAAGTACACACAGGGATGGACTCTTACACACATAGGCATGTGAACATCCTCTCTGCCTGTGTCGCAACTGCACTTTCTCTCTCTCTCTCGCTCTCTCTCTCTCTCTCACACACACATTCATGTACAGGAATATGAATTGCTGTAAAAACAATTTAAAAAAAGAAATAGCTATATAAGTATAATAAGCTGTACTTCACAGTACAGGTTCCCAACCCTTTGATGCTACCGGATCGGTTTACAGGGACCGGCAAAATGGCAGGATCAAGCTAAGGTTTAACAGTTTTAATTTCTTACATGTGAGAACACAACGTGCGAACGTGAGGGGTCATAAAAAATTAAAAATAAATAAGTTTATTTTTGGAAATTAACAGACCCCTCTGAAAAAACCTGGGTTGGGTGGAATACTGGCACTGGCTTGGTACCCCTACTTTTTAGATTTAACCAATATTTTATACAGAAATATATCAATAATTGCAATTTTTTTCATCATAAATATTTCTGCATGATGCTGTAGATTACTTGCTTTAAAAATCCATATAAAATGATGTTGAGGCCTGGTGATAGTTACCATATGACTGTAAGTTTAGCTCAGGAAAGTCGGCTCGATGCGGCAGTGGCAGATGGCTGAGTTTGTGTGTTGACTGTCTAACATCCCTATCTAAAGTTGAGCTATGAGGAAGGTGGGGGTTAGCATCGACCAGATACCACAATGGTTCCGGTCAGCAATAGCCATGGACCTATCTGTGACGCATAATGATATCAACTGATATCTGAATGGATGCAAATGATGCAAGAGGCAATTGTCAAATGTATCAGCCCCACATATTTTTACATTTTATCTGACTATTGTAACTGTCGACCGCACAGCTGTTTAAATACAGGCGAGCTGGAGCGCAGAGTTTTCAGGACCGTGGTAACCCTGTAAATAAGCAGCTTCCTGGGTAAGGCGTCCGCAGTGTGTAGATAAGGAGAAATGGACGTAAATGACAAAGCAAATAAAGAAGTCAAGTCATATCTCTGCACACGTAATGTGAATAGCAACACATGTAAAGGACAGTGTGTCTCTTGGAGAGGGGAGCTGCCTGTATTTTGCATCCCTGGAAGTCATGGTGAGCCAAAATGCACATGCTGTTGCAGGCTTGCCTAAAAATTAATGGAGGATGGCGAGACTGTTAGGGGTTCCATCTTTGAATAAGCCTGTGTGCTCTTTCACCATCATGTATCTTAATGCACAAAATTAATAACGCTGCCATCTCTACATTCTGGCATTAGGCACTGTAACTTAATCGCATACGACATGCATGATGTAATTCCTGCTAAGCAAAACAAGCAAATCAACCCCTGACAAATAAGAGTCTTTTTTATCGTGTACTTGTTTTGAAAGGCTGAAATATAACCAACCTTTAGGTAATAGTGGGTCCAACTGAAATTGAGACCTGTGCTCCTGAAACAGCAACACTCCCAGTATTAGCTTTGATGGCTGCTACCACAGAGCACCGTGGACAATTCTGCCACCTGGTGGCAGCCCTTCTGTTTGCATGTGTAGGCCTGAGCAGGGTAGATGGGAGGGGGACAAATCACTGATGACTGGGAGGCCTCCACTCTCAGCAAATAATTACACCACATTTATTAACTGGGTTTGACACTCTTCGCCTCTTGTGTGCACTGCCCAGATTTGCGTCACTCCCCGCTGTTATTTTAAGGTCTCTTGCATGAAATGTCATTGCTGATGTCATCAAGTTTTCTTTGAACTTGTTCTCTCCTTAGTTCCTTCACTGAGGACCTTATACAGCAGGAATCACAGGTTTTGCAATTTGAAGGGGAAAACATTGTGGTAACAATTTGAAGGGGAAAACATTCAAAACAGTATATATTTCCAACTAGTGCTTACAGTTAATACATGATATGCTCGGATATCAATTGAAGTAACTTTACTGTCATTTAACACACATTAAATGGAATTATGATTCTTCAGAGCATTACACAGTTAGAACAACTGAACAATTAACAGACAATTTTGTGCTGGTGGGGATAAATAAAAAAATAAAAAGAAAAACATTACACAACAACAATGGTAGGAGTGAACAGTTGTGCAAAGACAGTATATAGACTGTCCAAAATAACAATAACATTGTAGTGCATATATGCACGTGGAGACATTAATGTTAATATTTATGGAATTTTGCAGATCCTAGAGCGACTTACATGCATCTCCATCAGTGAATACATTCTGATACTGGTTCAACAGAACCCAGGCTAAGAATACCATCCATCTAGAAACTCAAATAAGGGTTTTTTTTAATAAGGGCATAATACTGGAAGTGTAAGTCCAAGGACTTCAGAAAGAGGTAAGTCTTTAATTGTCATTTGAAGACATCCAATGACTCAGCTGTTCAAACATCTAGGGGAAGTACATAGGTGCCACAACAGAGAAGAGTCTAGATGCATGTCTTCTTTGCACCTTGAGAGATGGTGGGACCAGTCGAGCAATATTCCACATCAGATGAAAATTTGGACAGGAGAATATGGTAAAAGGACAGATCTATGTCGAGTTGGGATTTCTTCCATTTTATCCCTCTAGCCCTTAATTGCCATTGACTGATACGCAATGCATCCAATAGCCAAGGAGCAAGGCGAGCGGTGTTCCGGGGTTTGGAAGATGGTGGATGAGGAAAGTGATGGGAGGAGAGGGGCGGCTGCTGACTCCATTGGTAGGAAGGAAAAAGAGTCAGGGTCTGGAAGGTATGATAGGGTGCATGAAGCAGCAGATGAAAGGGAGACAGAGTGGAGGTTTTGTTGAGTGGGAGAAAAGT